>JBBYHO010059728.1:8190-23573 GCA_038382025.1 Adansonia gregorii
ATTCTGTGTAACATGACTCATATTGTGGATGAATGATAAATCCAAAGAAGATTCACCACTTCAAGTGACATTGGACACATATCTCATATGTTATTTGCTGTGGATAATTTGATGAAGCTATTGGCCAGTGCATGATGGATTTAAGAGAAATTATTTCACTAAATGCATAAAGTTAACTAAAAGCTGCAAGAACTAATATAGATTGATAGATGAGTCAACACCGTACCATGCTGATTTTCTTTTCGGGATATCTAGTGAAAGGAAGTGCATTGAAAAGATCATTTTTGAAAGGTTTCTTAAAGTGGTCATTTTGACTCTTCTTGCATATCGGGTGGCAATTATACCTTACTAGAGGCCTCTCTTGGTCTATAAATATAAATATATTTAATTGGGTAATTATATTTATTGCGATTGTGATGGAAGCCTAACAGGTCACATACAATAAGATGATCTATTGGATTAATATTAAGATTTAATTAAGTATATCTTAATTAAGTAAAAGGTATAATAAGGAAAACTTAATTGAATAAGTTCATTAAGAATAATTTAAGACATAAATTAGATTTAAGAAATCTAATTAGAGATACCTTAATAGGGAAATAAATATAAGAATGTCTTATCAAGATAATGCCTATTGTTAACATGGTTTAGGGATTTTATTAAATAAAGCCAAATAATTGTATTTAAAAAATTAAATAATTATTTCATTTTTATTTATTTAATTATTAATATTATTTAAATGAAGTAAATTTTCTTTACTTGGGTTAGAAAATTTAATTATGAATTAAATTATCTTACATTTAAATTAAGGGTTCCTAATAAAAGCCATAATTATTAAGTTAATAGAGTTTAGTTGTGAACTACTCCAAGTTGGGCCTGCTAATTAGCGTGGTGCATGAAATAGTCATCTTTGGTGTGCTATTGGGTTAAAATATTAATAAGTTACAATTAAGGGCTAATCTTGGACAAGATCATTTAAATAGTTTTAATTTGGCTTTAAGAAACCCTCCAAAGTAGGGCCACCTTTCTGATATGTTAGTGTTGGGCTCAGTGACCTAATAGTCAACCCTAACCTAGCCCAGGGTATATTTAAATACATTCTTAGTAGTTTTTGGCTAATAAAAAGCATTAGGAAAAGCCTAAGTCTAACCTTAGACTTCCTAAAAAGGTTGGCACAACATTTACGATTTTCTAAGCTTTCTTTATGTTTTTATGGTTTTTTTGAGTGTTTTTTAATTGTTCTTGACACAACCAAAATAGAAAAATAATTTTCTTGCATTGAGAGATTAGTTTTTCACAGAAGTTGTGAAATTTGGTCAAATGCCAAAATCCCTACTTTCCTGAGCCTGATTATACATATTTAGATTTTAGGTGATCAAAAAGTGTTTTTGATTACAACAAAAGATGGAAAATCATTTTTCTTCCTTAAAGGAATCAATCAAATAAAAAAAATTAGGAATTTGGATTTGTTTGTTTGCATCTGCAAAAATAATTACTTCTTATGAAGTTGTTTTTCTCATTTTTAGTGCAGCAAGCATAGGAATTATTCTTTAATCGCCTCAGATTTGAAGTTATTAGCTATGTATATTTTGTCTCAGGCTTGAGAAGCTTTTTGGCTAGCATTGGAAAACCATTGGACCTTATGAAGGCTCCAATAGGCATATGTATGGATCACCATTAGAGATAAGATATTTGTGTTACTTGTGGCCTCGAGAAGATATCATAATAATCAACCCATGGTGTGTTCGTGTAGTGATCAACACGCTTAAAGTTAGAATCACTAACTAGTTATGATTTCTATCAGATCTATATTTAAAATTGCTATCCGAGCACATGTACATTTTTTTTCCTAAGATCCTAAGAAAATTCAAGTGTTTCTTTGTTTGATTCCGCTACATAAGTTTAGTTTTAATTAAATTTTTATGCTTATATTGATATGCTTAAGCTCAAGATTTTCTTTTCAGTGGTATCAGAGCCTAAGGTTTATAGATTACATGTGGTCTAGCATGCCAGTTTTTGGTGATAATCAATCTAATTGATTTATGTGTTGATTTGGTGATTTTTTAGTTTTGGTAGAATTCTTGAAAAATTATTTTTCTTTAATTGTTTAAATCTGGACAGCATGTAATTTTTGGCTTTAATCATATTTAAAAGTGTTTAAATAATTAATTAAAATTCTTTAATTAATTTGGATTAAAGTCTTAACATGCTTTTTGCTTTTGGGTTGTTTTGATATTATTTTGATCTCTTTCTTGAATTAAAATTTAAAGAAATTGTTTCTTCTTAGTTTTTAATTTTTTAGCAAGTTAATCCATGTTTGTTATCAATATTAATTAGTTTAAAATATTTTTTTTCTAATTAAATGGATATTTGGGTTATCTGACAATGTTTTAGTGTTGATTATTGCTAGGATGGCTCCATTTTGGTGTTTTGATGGGGCTAATTTTTTAGGTAGCCATTATTGCGATTTTTTCCATGGTTTTCCACCTTTAAAGTATCATGAATTGTTCATAAAACCTTTTGGAAATTTTTGGTCAAAATTAGAGTAAAAAATGTCTAAGCCATAACAAGTGCACTAGGTATGCCTATGGCTTACAGCATTACTACTTCTCTTCTTAGGACCTTGATGTGGCATCCATGGCAGCAAATAGCTGCTGCAAATTTGTTGCACTTTCAAAGGTTTAGTGGGAAAAAGATGGCAGTGTTTTGTTGGATTAGGATGGCTAAGATAGCCATGCATGGAATAGACTCCTAGTTGGACTAGGACTTTTTGAGAGGTTGTGTTCCATTAAAACTCTTACTTATTATCAAACAACTAATTATCTAATTGTATTAATTTTCTTAAATTGTTAAGATATGAATGGGATAATAAAATAAGCATGGAGTCAAAATTCAATTAAATTGTTTAACTGAAAATATATTTAATTTAAATGATTAATCCTACTTAGAGTAAGATTTGTTCTAATGAGATTGGAATAAATGTTAATCATGTAATAAAATTGCTTTCTTAATTAAATTAAATATCAATTTCTAAGACTTTGAAAAATTGGAAACTACTTTTCTAGATAGTTTAGGGAACATTACATGTTAAATAGTTTGTCCAAATTAAGATAAAGTTATCTAAAAGTTGGATAATATCCTAATTAAGATAAACAACCTAAAACTTAGGTAATATCCAATTTAATGTCTTAAAATGTTATTTTTGGAAAACAAGTTTCCTAAATGGTTTAGGAAATATGAGATGCATAATGGTTTATCCAAATTAAGACGAAGTTATCTGAAAGTTAGATGATGTCCTAATTGAGACAAACAACCTAAAAGTTAAGGAATGAGCAATTTAAGACAATCTTTCTAAAAGTTAGGGATTTAATTAAAAATGTTTTAATTAAAAAATCAAATTACTAAATAATTTGATAAATCATCTCAAATTGTTTGATGAGGTTTATGCAAATTACGCACAAAATCATGAAATGATATTGGCTATGCTTATGTTGTTTCATGCTTATAATATGATTATGTTAGCATGATGATGATTATGGACAAAAACCCTAGTATGGCTAGGTTGCGAATGGTTGGATTTTTTTGGGGTATTTATTTTATAAATAGGGTTTAGGAACCTTACCTTCTCTTTTAATTCTAGGTTGTAAATTCTTTTCTTACCTAATTCTCTTCTAACGTAACTGAAGGTTTCTTATAATTACAAAAGACTTGTAGATTTAGATTTAGGTTAAGATTAAAATTTATGTAAATCCAAGATGCAAAGAAGAGACACCAAAAAGAAAAGACCAAGGAGATCATCATTAAGACTTGCAAAGATTTTGCATGATATCTATAGGAATTGGACTAACTAGTTTCTTAATGGCCTAAGGAAACTAAATAGATAAAGTCGATAATCATCTTAGTTGATTTCATATGTTAGAATTATTACCGATCAAAGAAAGTAATGAAACCTAGGATAAATGTTAAAAATCCCTTGTAAAATATTGAGTCCATGCCTAAGCATGATTAAATGCATTCCATTGATTATAACCAAATACCTGAGTTTTGGCCATAAGGATTTGTTAGGCTATCCCTAAAGTCTCTTTTGCCTGAGCTGCTTGATTTATAATTGATGGGTCTTACTAAACTAAAATTGTATTGTTTGGGTGATTACAAACTTGACCCCACGGTATTAGAGGCGGTGATTAGGTGAAATACATATGATTTATTTAGGTAAAGAGTTGCCACCTAACTAATCTACGAGTTACATAGATATGCAGTTGGTAAAGCTATGTTATGTGCTTTCATGGTTTGTTGGGTTATCCCTAAAGTCATGGAAGGATGAAAGAGGTTCTAGTTCATCAAGAAGATTTAAATGTTGAACCTTTTTGTATTATAGTTAAGGGCTATAATCTCAATAAAATAGTGACGATGATCATTAAAATTGTAAAGCCTTACTTAATGATTGAAATTGCAAAGTATAATTATAAAATGTTTTATTTCATAACGGATATAAACACAACATGACTATTAAACTATCATTAAGTAGTATATGTGATGCTAAGAAGTTTTAATGGGGCATACTCCATTGATTAGGCCTACATTGAATGGCATATCCAAGAATAGCCCACTAGGTTAGAGATAGTCTATCAAGTTCATATTGGTGACCTTGATCAGTCCTCGTTGTGATGATGGCTAGTATGATTCCTGAACTCCAAAAGGAGCAAATAGCTATTTAAGCTCGTGAAATCATCTAAAACCTTAAAGAATTATTTTGTAAGGGTAATCATAATGAAAAGTTTGACATCCCTAAAGAATTGTTTCTAAGTAAGATGTTAGAAAGTAGCCTAATCATGCCTCATATGATAAGATGTATTTTAAGACTTGACCACTTTAGATGGATCATGATCCATGCATTGTCCATAAACTTTCTTTTAACGAAAGATAGAGGGGATGATAAGGGAATATGCCAACATTATGGAGAGCCAGATTAATAGAGTAAAGATTATATAGAAAATTTTGATATATCAAAATGAGTAAATTTATAAAAATTTCCACATCAGATATACATCGACATTAATTCACTTATTTTGGTATATGATACTTAAAAATTGGTGCTTAAATACATATGACATATTGTAAGACCTAAACGAAAGAAATAGTGAAGATAATCATAAGAAATAGTGAAGGTAACATTGTTGATATTAATCAAAGCTTGCCTTTTTGATTGACATTTCTGAAAGATAATCATGATTTATTCATAAACATAAGATGTTTAGTCTTCGATGTTGTGCTTAGATTTAGTTCTCAATAAATAAATCATTAGCCATAGAATTTTTCTATGTTATACCATATTATTGTCAAATAGACACTTGCAATAGTATTAAGTATACTAAATAGCCTATAACTTATAAGATTCAAAAGTAGTTTTCAGATCTAACTGCCTTAAATCTACACATATGTTGATTTAGTGGAAGGCATTTAGGATCCTTTAAAAGTTAAATATCATGATTTGACTTAGTGATAAATTGCCATGATGTTAAAAATGCAGTTATTTGCAAAGTGTTTCAAACTAAAGAAGATTGCATGTTTACACCCTAAAAGTCATAAACAAACTCTTTGTTTAGTCTGACAAAAGGAGTTACATTTGGATCATTGGCTTATAAGCTGATAAAAGATTACTTATACCTTCGACGTAAAAGTATCTAGTACCTTAATGGATACTAAAATGATGAAAAGTAGATGAATTTAGTCTAAATGAAAAAGCTAAAATTTTAAGTTTGACTTAAAATATAAAATTTGCAATCAAGCCCCTAAATTTTTAAAAATTACATTTCGTATTCCTCGAAAAACCGAACAAATGCAAAAAGTTTTGAAATTTTCTATATCCCTACGAAAGGCCATAGAAATAATAGAAATCTTTAAAACTAGTAAAATATCCATTTTGCCCCTTAAATGTGTAATTTTTTATTTGTCCCTAAGCATTATAAAATTTTTATTTCAGTGCCTACATAATAAAATAACCCAAAAAATCATAAAAATTGCATGAAAACATATATGAAAAATACAGCACAATACCAACAATGATTTGGCGAAACACTTTGGCCTTTAAAAAAGTATATTTCTAGAATTTAGAAAATGACCCTTAAACTTTGTAAAATTATATTTTGACCCCTATATAATAAACTATCACAAAACATCACAACAAATCATCAAACTAGCAAAGACTCACCCAAAAATGAGGCAAAATGTGTACAAAGGTTTGGCAAAACCCTTTTAGCCAAAAAGCATAATTTTTCATTTTTTGCAACTTGGTCCCTAAAATTCCTAAAATTGCAAAATGATCCCCTAAAGTGTTAAAAATGCCTAAATCATGTTTGTAAACACACAACATCAATTTCCATATGACCATGAAGTTCTCGGCCAAGCAAGGATGGTTCTTAAAAAATTTTAATATTATACAATTTAGTCCTTATGTTTTTTAATATTGCAAAATGGCCTAAAAATAAAAAAAAAACATAAAATTATCACAAAATGTAGGCACAAAATCATCATAAAAACATTCCAATTAGATTTGGCAAAAGTGGTGGAAATCATGAAATATATGCATACATTGATATAAAAAAAAGCATGAAAACAAGCATAAATAATTATTATTAAACTCAACTAAAGTAAAATCATAAAATAAATATACTAATATACTAATCAACATGTTCATCATCAAAATAACATAAAAAAAAGTAATTAAAACATCAACATAAACACAACAAAACCTAAATCATAACAACAAGAATAATATTCCATATATATATATATTAATAAGGAAGATTTAACCAAAAAAATCACAACAAATAAAAAAAATTCTATGTTATCATGTTTAGCCTTTCAACATGGATGAAAATCCAAGAGCCTTAACATGATTTTGACTTACAAAAATGATTAATCAAGAGTAAAAATTAACCCCAAAAAATTGGTAAAAAAAATAGTTCGAAAGCTTGAAAAGCATGAAAAAATTTAAGCAATTTAATTGATTTTTAAGGTTTTTGGCTTATGAGAGCCATTAACCTTTCATAAAGGCTTCTCTCATTGTTTTCTAGAAAGAGGATTGGCCAAAAATGGGGAAGAAAAACCTTCTTTGCCGTTGGCTCTCCTAGAGTTTTCTAGGAAACTTTTTATTATTATTATTATTATTTTTATTAATTTTTGATTTGATTTTTTTGATCGATTTATTTTTTTTGATGGATTTGATTTAAATTAATTGTTTTTATCTTTTAGTGGATGATGTCGTGCATGAAATCATCAAAGTTTAGAGAATTTTAAATGATATTTGTATAATTTGTAAAATTATACCGTAAAAGTTAACTAAAAAGACTAAATTATATAAATTAAAAACTATGCATTTATATCAAATTTCATATGATCAATTTAATTTAATTTAATCAAAAAAATAATTTTTATTTAAAAGAAAAAATATTAAAAAATAGCAAGACATTACGAGTAGAAAACCTCATGTCTCGTAAAATTTTACAAAATTAACCTTTACTGGGAAAAATTGTTTTATGTAAAAAAATGCAAAACTCATAAAAAAATTAAAATTTTTAAAACTGATTTAATATGATTTAACCAATAATATTTTCAAAATTTTAAAAATTATAGATTCAAAAAATCTTACCGAAAAAATTACGAGTAGAAAACTTCGTGTCTCGGTAATAAAAAAAATTCTAAAACTTATAAAATAAATTAAAAATTTCAAAACTGTTGTAATATGAATTAAATAATAATATTTAAAGAAATTTAAAAATTAGAAACTCAAAAAAAATCTCACCAAAAAAATTTACGGAGTAAACAACCCGTATCTTGATAAAAAAAATTTTAAAACTCAAAAAATAAATTAAAAATTTCAAAACTGATTCAATATGAACTAAATAATAATATTTAAAGAAATTTAAAAACTAGATACTTCAGAAAAATCTCATTGAAAAAATTTATAAAGTATAAAACCTGTATCTTGGTAACAAAAAAAATTCTAAAACTCATAAAATAAATTAAATTTTTCAAAATGATTTAATATGAATTAAAAAATAATATTTGAATAATTTTAAAAATTATAAACTGAGACAAATTTTTTCAAAAAATTTATAAAGTAGAAACCTTCGTATTTTCGAAATAGAAGAATTTCAAAAGAATAATGCAAAATTGATAAAATAAAAAGAATTTTCTTAAACTGATTTAAAATGAATTAAATAATAATATTTAAGGAATTTAATATATATATATATATAAACTTAGAAAAATCTTCCTAAAAAAATTCATGGATTAGAAAACTGTATTTCTAAAACGGAAAAAATTCTAAAATTCATAACAAATAAATGAATTTTGAAAAACTGATTTAATGCTAGTTGAATGTGAATATTTAAAGAATTTTAAAATTTAAAACTCAAGAAAATTATACTAAAAATTTCCAAAAAATAAATTAAAAATGATATAAAGTGAATTAAATAAAACATATTATTCAAAATATTAATTTATAAAAGATAAAAACGAAAATCCAAAATTTAAAATTCAAAATAATTTTATCAAAAAAATTTTACGAGTACAATACTCGCAATATTGTAAAAAAAATTTAAAATTAATTACAAAAATAAGCAACTTGACACGTTGTGGTATAAAATGGCAAATTTTTTCATTGAATATTTCTAATTTTTTGGAGTACATATCAATACAAATACCATATAGTTATCGGTAAAAATATATGAAGGTCAATTTCCTAAATGTAAAGAAAAATTCTCAAAAAATTCTTAAAAATGAAAATTTTGGCTATAATATCATATGCAAAAGTAGATTTTCAAAATTTTGGCAAGAAAATATTAAAAATAATTTTTTCTTAATATTCATCTTGTATATCCAAAATGAGATATCAAAATATGACTTTTTTGTCCTGTGAACTTATGGTTATTTAAATTATGACTAAAGAGGTCTTAAAATGTCTTTGCCATCTGAAAAAGATCGTTTTCAATGAGGGTGGCCATTAAGTTCTTGATCTAGGATATTCAGGATTGTTGGAAAAGAGAGCCAGACGAAATTAGGTGTCTACACTAGTGAAATAAACAACTTAATGGCTAAGGTATTGAGAAGCAAACATGATTATTTATAAAGGTTTTGTTTCACTTGTCTATGTCCTTTCTCTTAGCCTCACTTGCCAAAGAGTTTTCCAATTCACTAACTTGAATTGTCTACCTTTGAAGGATAAGTTATGACTTTTACAGTTTTTTATCCTTCAAGGATAAGATAGAAACCTCTTTCTATCTTTTAAGGCTAAGATAGAGCTCTCTATCTTTTATGGCTAAGATATAACCCTTCCCTACTTTCAAAGGCTAGGTAGTAATCTTTCTATCTTTCAAGGCTAAGATAGAACCTTTTTCCTACTTTTAAAAGTTGAGTAGAAACCTCTCTATATGTTCAAGGCTGAGATAAAACATTTTCCCTATTTTTAAAGGCTGGGTAAAAACCTCTCTATCTTTTCAAGGCTTAAACAGTAACCTCTCTATCTTTCAAGGTTAAGATAATAACCTTTTTATCTTTCTACGGCAAGATAGTAATTTTCTTACTTTTTTACGGCCAAGGTAGTAAACTCTTTTTTTTACAAAGGTTTTAGGGTGTAAACTAATATATCCTTAGAAGGGTTGGTGCTTATAGGTTAAAGCTCTAAAAAAATAATTACAAAGACATAATACAAAGGATACAAAAATGATTGGAAGAATTAATCCTATACAATGAAAGAACTACTTTGAAACTTGTAGAGAAGAATAATATTGCTGTATGCTCAGTCTTTGCTTGAGTCTTTGATTATAGCCGCGATGATCAATTTGAATGTTGATGTTGTTTGACTAAGTGATATACACAGTGGAGCTTTAAATTCTCAAGTTAACAATTATATATGCCTCTCTAATCTCGAGTCATATGGTGTGGTATCGATGCATGTCTGAATTTTTTGCCTATGGTATTAATACAAAAAGCTTGTCTTAAGACCCAATGATTTTTCAAGGCCTAACATCTATACATAAGACACTTGTATTGATACTCATCTTATTATACTGATACAAGGGACACTTGTATAACTACAGATAAGGGTTTCATGCAATTTAAGCCATTGCCAAGCACTTGTATTGATACTTATGTAGGAAAAACTTATTAGATGCACAGCAGAATTTTTTTAAATTTTTAATCCAATCATACTAAATTGCATTTTTATATTTAATAAAATCATCTTAATCAGTTATTTGCGTTGTAGATCTCAAGATGCCGTCCAGGGATTCCTAGATTTGCATGAAAACTTCAACCAACTAGCCTTCTTCGCTATTCTCCAATTCTTAGATAGTAGACTGTATAGGCAATCTTTGTCTTGATCAAGTCTGAATTCATATGGCTTAATTCTCCTTAATGACCACCTTGTGCCATCAGGTTTAGAACCACAAGATATTATGATTACAAATAGCCAGATGTGCTGCCAAAGTCTAAGAAACAACCCTAGGCATAAGCCTCTTATTTATATCAGGTAATAAGGTAACCCTAACTTTAATTTTTTAATTAAAATAATTATCTTATTATTTCCATAAAACTCGTATGCGGTGCCAACCCTAATATGGGTCCTACTATATTTGGCCTAAACCCCAGTTCCATAGACAATATTTTGACCTAAATTTATTTTATAGAATTTAGCCTGTTTAATCTAAATACTAATTAATTCTGATTGAACTATTAATTTTATTTAGCCTAATAATTTTCTATAACCACAATTCTAATTTGAAATAAAATCATGGCAAATTTATTCTAATAGAATAATTATATACTAATTATCAAAACAAAACTAACTATAATAAAATAATTAATTTAATCATAAATTAAAATATATAAATAAATAAAATAATTTTTTAATTTATTTGGAATATCATCCATATGTAATTTAAAAATAAATAGTTAAACAAGTCTTAATAGATATTAAATTAATTATATAAAAAATTAACTTTTCACATCTATTTAATTTAAATTAATTCTTATATTTATCGAAAGGTAAATAGAATTAATTTAAATTACTAATTCTTGTCTGCATAAATATTTAATCAAATTAAATATATATATTCTAAATAAATAATACCCAAAAATCATTTTGATTTATTTACTAAAGAAAATGTCCTTACTCCTGAAGTGGGCGAATCCAACGTACGACTTCACCATATTGAGACTCTTTTATTTCTAGATATTTTAAAAAATAACCGACCGTTAAGGAATTATATTGAGCTAATGGAGGGACTAATTGAACTTATATAATTAGGCTCCAATAAACTAGGTATTAATTATTCTATCCCAAATAATTAATCACATAATAATTATTCTCAAAGTTATACCAATATAGTCCTGATATTACACTACCAATTATATACCTTATTATGTAAGCTTTATAAATAGCCTTTTAGTCCAATAACCTTGTCATTTATGTAATACCCTTATGTGATATCCGTGATCAACCTTAGGTTGAAAGTTCATTTTACCTACTTGATCACCTTATCTTAATTTCTATTATACCCTCCATGTGAAAATGATTGTTCACGACATGTAAATAATTTATCATTTGACATATGAATGAATAAACTTGACATACAAGTGATCCAAGCCTCGTCCATTTGTACTATACCATATAATGCCTTTTAAGAGGATAGCCTTAATTCCTTATGGGAGCTATGACTCCATATCTATAAGTAAAGCCCTCATCAATATAAGTCATATGCCTAATGAACTAGTCTAGTAGACTTTAAGATGCTTTAGCTTTTGAAACGTCAAAGCATACATGTTATGTAGATGGAGTTATTACTTACTCAAGAATAAGATAATTATACAATGAACATCAAAAGTGAATTAATATATGCTAGTGGACTTTTTAATGGACTAATTGCACTTTGGTCCAGTCCAATATATCACTACCTCTAAGTAATATATCTAGTCTCTACTTAGGAGTCAAACCCTCTAGATGACCAAGACAAACTATCTCCCTAATTGATTTAGATGACATAATAGTCTTAACATAAGTTAATTACTTATATTAACCCTACTACTTAAAATTTTGTCTTCCTATATATAAAATCTATTATATGCAATATTCTAATAGTTAAATACAAGTAGTCAACAAGCCATATTTGCTTACATTTACTTTAATATGTAAATCTAAATAAGGATGGAATAACAATGATATAATGATAACTTGAATATATATCTAAATAATTAGTTCAAATTAATGAAATAAATCAAAATTTCTTTCATCCTTAGGTATTCCTAACAATCTGCATAGTGTGTATCGATACTCCATATGTTGTGTCGATATTTTTGGGGATCTTAAGTTAGGTATCGATACTAACATACATTAGATCAAAACATACATCAGAAACACTTTGTAAAATGATTTTTCTTAACTTAAAAATTACTAAAACAAGTCCCAAGCATCTTTTAAATATCGGTATATATTTGAAACATTTTTCTTTAAAAAGCATGAAGTCTTAAGCAATTTAAATTAAGGTTAAAAAATATTAACTTGAAAAAAATTAATTACAAGTTAATTAAATTTAAGTTTTCATTATATTAAAATCAAGATTAATTAAAACCTGATAAAGCTAACAAACCTTTTAAACGTTTTGGCTAGAATCATTATCTCTTTATATTTGCCATACTTTTTATTATTATCTTCCCTTTCTTCCTTATTCATGGAAGTCTTTAATGCAACTCCAACTTTTCTTGGTTACTTTTTTCCATGATTCATCTTTATTTTTTAAGTACGAAGTGATCCGATGAGCTCATTTAAGGTAAAGAGGTTAAAGTCTTTTGATTTTTTAAGCATATTCATCTTAGCTTCCCATGTTTTAAAAAGGCTACTAAGCATTTCTTAACCATCTCTTTGTTGGGATATGTCCTTCAAGACCTTTTAAGCCATTGACAATGTTTATGAATCGATCAAACTTCTCTTTAATGCTTTTCTTTGGTTTTATCTTAAATGTGTCATAATCAAAGGTAAGCATGTTTATCTTTGATTCTTTAACTTGATTAATCCCTTCATATGTGGCAGCCAATTTTTCCTATATCTATTTAGGCTATCACATAAGGACACTGAGTTGTATTCATTTAGCCCTAATGCATGAAAGAGAATGTGCATAGCTTTGGCATTGAGTTAAACCATTTTGATGTTTCTTTTGTCCCATTCTCTTTTCCTTTTAGGGACTTATTTTTCTTCTATTAGATTCATAAGGATGATTGAACCATTATGATTATCTTCGATACTTGATAATTATTGGTTTGGACAAATAACCTCATCTTCCTCTTCTAATATGTATAATCTTTTCCATTGAAGAAAGAAGATCTTATGATTAAATATTTTTTAAGCCCTATGCTAAAAATATCACTACTAGCCGTTTGCTTCGTCTTTTATAAATCTTTGCTCAAGGATGTTAAGCCTCTAAGAAAAAAAACATTAACTTTGAAACCAAATGTTAGAACTTAAATGTGGTGATAGAAATTAAGAGAGAGTGAATTGGTTTCTTAAAAACTTTTTTGAATTAAAACTTTGAATATGCAAGTTGAGAAATCTTGGTAGTATATACTTTGGAATTACAAGATAATGAAATAAACAAAGTAAATGAGTAAAGGATAGATAAGCAAACATGATGATTTATAGAGGTTTGGCTTACCTACCAAGAAGTTTTCCAATCACTATCTTGAATGGTCTACCATTCAAGGGTAAGGTACAACCTCCATAACATTTTATCTTTCAAGGACACGATAGATACCTTTTTTTTATCTTTTATACCTGAGATAGAACCTTGTATCTTTTATGGCTAAGATAAAACTTTTTCCTTACTTTTAAAGGCTAAGTAGAAACCTCTCTATCTTTCAAGGCTTAGATACTAACCTCTCTACCTTTCAAGGCTAAGATAGCCACCTTTCTATTTCTCAAGATTGAGATAGCAATCTTAGAAAATTCCATCTTTTGAATGTGTTTTGAATCTATAAGAACATGATAGGGTAATCAATCAGAGCAAATAAAAAAAAGAAGAAGAAAAAATAGTGAAAACAAATGAAGTTCTAGGGTGAAAAATAGGCATTTTAGAATAAATTTAAAGGCTATAGAATTTCTCCTATATTGATAAAGATAGCCACCAAAAGAAAATAATTCTTCCATGCTAATCCCAAAATGACCCAGATCTTCAAAAATTTCACAACGTCAGCAAAAGGTTAAGGTAGATGCCCAAATAGTAATTCCTTTCAAAGCTTTCGTATCTAGCTTTAGGAATTATGCTTACTAAAGGCCTTCGAAATTAACCTTTTTGATACATTATGTTTACTAGCACTACTTTAACACCTATCAAGCTATTGTATTTGAAGTTTGAAAAGATGCTATAAGTAGATCACTTGCTTTTCAAGGAATTCCCATAAAAAAATCTATCTGAACTTCTTAGGAGGAACCTCGAATTTTTTGTAATAATTTCTTAAAGTTAATTTTAGTAGTGCGACTCTATTTATACCTCTAAATTTATTTCCTCATCTCATTCAAAGATGTCTTAAATGTGATCATGAATCATAAGAAGGTTTTAACGTCAAAAGTTTAAGATTGTACATCCATTATCCTTGATATTAGAAAATTCATGGATGAAATCATTCTAAAATTTTCATGGCTTTTGATCAAGTGGATCTTTTCCTAGGTTGGAATAAGAAGGTGATCTTGTTATATAAATCTTAAAATTTAGATAAACCTTGGTAGTTTTCATGATTTTAATAGAAGTATGTATATCTACTTCAAATAGCAAATTGTTGACTTCTATCCAATTACATAAAGTTGTATTCTTGAATTGATAAACACTAATTTGATATTTGGTGACTTTTCAGGAAAAAATAAACAATTTTAAATTCTTAAAGTCAAGATCAGAAGAAAGATTTTATAGGGCAAACATGAGATCTCCCTTAACTATTTAAGCTTTTAATTTTGAATAGAGGCACAAGATCCCTTGCCAAAAAAAGATATATTTATAATATTCTCTAAAGATGTCTTCAACTTCGAGTAGAGGCATAAGCTTGTTTCACCAAATGAAAAAAAAATATCTATTATATTTTTTAAAAATACCTTTAATTTTAAATATAGGTAAGATCAGAGGTCGTTCATAATGAAACCTACAAATCAAAGATTAAGACCAAAAAAATTGGCAACAATGAGCTCAAATTGATAAGGCTTCACCAATATATGAGAAGATTAATAAAAAAAATTGGTCATTGTGTTAACTTTTATGGTTTTGCCTTAGTTAATTCTTTTTGACTTAGGCATCACCCTGGTCATTTCATTGACTATTATGGTTTTGCCCTAGCCAATC
>JBBYHO010059941.1:0-17840 GCA_038382025.1 Adansonia gregorii
TTGAGAATCAAGTTCTGGCGCATTTTTGTAAAATATCTCCTTTAAAATAACTCTTGCCAAGTAAAAGCTCTAGGCAAATCGTCGGCAATGGATTAGTACTTAATCTAATTCTAATAATAAAAATGATCACTAATGGTTCAGTATTTTTGGTTTCATACAATAAATATAAATATTAATATTTAGTTTTTGAATAAATTAATAAGAAAGAAAGAAAATAATAAAAAGTTGTCATATTAGTTTGTGCACACAAATTTCGTGTCAAAAAATGAAAAAAAAAATTTAGAGATAAATAGATCAAATTGATTTATCAAACTTGAGTTGTAAGCTCTAAATGTTCTTTAAAATAAAGAAATCTTTTGATTCTTTTCTTCAATAAAAACTGTGATCCAAGGATCTTCTAGACTTTACCTTAAATCGTTGAGTTTCGCTTCAAGAGTCTTCTAGACTTGATCTTGACAAATGAAATTTAGCTCCTCTCTGTAGCCGAAATAGGATTGGAGATCAGCTTCTTGAAGAACGAGAGCCGTGTTCTTCGCTTTTTGAGAGAAAACTTCTTGAGACTTTGAGAGGACTTAAATCTCCTAAATCTGCTTTTTCTCTTCAGGCTTGTGAATTGTATTCAATGGCTTTGGTGGAGACCCCTTTTTATAGTGCTAATGAGCAAGTAAAAAAGATATGCTTAAAGAATATAACTTCTTTAATAAATTTATCTTGATGAATTATCTCTTAATTAATTTAATTTAATTAGAGATAAAACTCTAAATTAATTTTAATTAAAGATAAAATTTTATTTATGATGTCATCAATTGCTCATGATAGTGCAGACTTTAATTGATAATTCTTTAATTAAAAGAAATTTCAATTTACATGTGGCAATTTATGATTGGTTGAAATTTTTCTCCTTCTACAAATGCCCTCTCGAGACTTTACGTATATGATTTTTTTTTTAGTGTAACAAGTGAACAAGTCTTGAAATTTAATTGAGACCAACATTTATTTGCACCTTTGTATTGGTCTTAAAATATTTACAAGTTTCAATTTATTCCTACATGATCCTTATATATGATAAATGAGAAATTTACTTTTGACTTGATATATATAAATATATATATATATATATTCTTGATGGCGTAATAGTCGTGCATCAAGAGCCATCTCAAATGATGCTTCCATATTGACCGTATGTCTTGATTTTAACTCATTGGCCAAATAGATCACCATAAATCTTCTTGGCATTAATATATAATTCAACTAGGAATTGGTCTTCAAATCCGAGTGTCATTTCATTGGAATTTGTCTCTTCTTGCATCCATCCCAAGACAGATTCTAGCTAGCTTTAATCCAAGGCCTATTCCAAATTCAACTAGAATTTTCAAACCAACGCAATTAGGATTCAACAGTTTTTTTAATGCCAATCCTAGTCCAAGTGGAACTAGCTTATTTTCTTTATAAAAGCAACACTTCTTTAACCAATTTTCTCATCAATTGCAAATCAAGATCTTTTCAAAAGTGAGGTAAACATTTTTTCTACCTTTTAGTCTTGGTTTTTTTTTTTCCTTCTAATCTAGGCGTAGAAATCTTATGCATCATGCTTCACTGGTCATCATCTATGCATGAATCTTGACACTTTGCTTTTTTTTTATTTGCCACCACAACGTCATGTTTATCTCGGCTATTGACAATTATTATTAATTTTAATTTTTTTGTTAGCTTGGAGATTTAATTATATATCAGGGTAACACTTTTAATTATTCCCAAGCTTTATATCATGCTTATCTCATGAACATAATTTCTTTCTTGTAGGACCACCATGGTGTACTTCAAAGATTATCAAGAGTGTCTAGTTATTTTCTCTAAGGAAGATGAAGATATTGAAAAAAGTTTACATCTCTTCACCGATAAACCCATATCGTGGTAGATACAAATCAACTTGGACATCGTTCATTCTTCCTCTTGCCTTGAAAGACTAGTTAACGAAACTCTCCCAAGCCTCCCAATCATTCCTAAAGGCTTGATGTTGATAATCAAATCTTTATGTCAAAATCATTCATCTGATCTTTATTTGAAGACAACATGTCCAATCAAGTTTGACATGCCTTAGAACAAGGAAGACTGTCGGTGTATATGATGCTAGTAATATCATTGTATCTTCATGATCAAGATAAAGACAATGGCTAGTATATATGATGTTTATGCATCATTATACATTTATGATCAAGACAAAGATGATGGCTAATATATATGAATCTATTTATGTATCATTATACATTTATAAGGAACCGCCACCTTCAATTAAGTTCTTGCTGCAATTTTTTCTTATTACGATCTGGCTTTACATTCTCAATTACTGATCGTGGGATGTAGGTGTCTTCTTCTATAGTATGACTATCTAACCTATTATTCTCGAAATCGACTTGATTCCAAGGATGAAGAAGCTCCAAACGAACATGAAACTAACTGAAGTTACACATTTATTTTCATTCCTCTATGTCGGATTACAGAAAACGAGCAAGTTCATAGACCAAATAAGATGCATCTGAGATATGCTTATTGACGAATTTGTATACGTTGCTTCTTGGTTAGCAAATAACAAAGAGACATTGTTGATCATAATAATATCCATGTGTATACATTTGTGTTACCATGGAAGGTACTTGGCAGTAGGATTTCCTGATTGGTTTTTCAAACTTCTATTCTTTTACACAGTTATCATAATATATTTCAAAGACGACCAAGATTATCTTGTCATTCTTTTCAAAGAAGACAAAGACATTACTATGGATCATTTCTCCTTGCCGACAAATCCATATTTGGTATGTATAAACAAACTTGAATGTTATTTTTATTTTTATTTTGTTATTGTTGTTGACTGAACTTGGCAATGACACCAAGCTGCCTATGTACCTTTAAAGGATCAAGTCATAACGTAGTTCATATATATATATTTTTTTATTTTTTCTATGCTCTAACTTTTGCCTAAGTTGTCCTATTAAGGATTTTTAACTTAGCGAGCATTTTCTCTTTTTTCTTTTTGAATGTGCAGTTGAAGCTTATGCTTAGAAGCAACATTTTTTTGAAAGAACAGTTTATGCTTATGTTTAGAAGCATCATGTTTTAAGCATAGTATCGCTTTAAAAACTTGCCATTGATCAGTCCAACATTAACGCCATCTTAATCAACAATCTTATATACATCATTAGTATAGGCTTCTCGAACAACATATGGTCCATCCCATTTTGAAAGGAACTTGTTACCCATGTGATGTGTGGTATTTATGGGTCTTCTCACAACAAGGACTGAGTCTTTAACTTGAAATGATCATGGCTTAACTTTCTTGTTAAAAGCTTTGGATAATCGAGCTTGATAAGCATTCTAAGTGTTGATGTGCTTCCAATCTTTTCTCATCTAAGGCTTCTAATTCCTCCAAACGTAAACGCACATTGTCTTCATCAGCAAAACCTTCTTGAATTGCAATCTTTAATGATGGAATTTATCACTCAAGTGGTAGAATAGCTTCTACACCATAAACAAGCGAATATGGAGTAGCTTGAGTTGGTGTACGATATATAGTACAATAAGCCCACAAAGCTTCTCCGATCATTTTATGCCAATATTTCTTTGAACGATTAACAACTTTCTTGAGAATATTACATAAAGTCTTGTTAAAAGCTTCTGCTAATCCATTTGCTAGAGCATGGTACATTAAAAAGTGATATTGCTTGAAGTCAAACTGTGCACATAATTTGCTTATGTCAAACTACTTCCCATTATCAGTCATGATGTATCGTGGTATGCCATACCGATAAATGATATTAGTGCAAATGAAAGTTGCAATAGTTTCTTTCTTCACTTCTTTGTAAGGTGCTGCTTTTGTCTACTTTGAAAAATAATCTGTTACTGCAAGTATATACATATGCCTCATCAAACTCTTAGGTAATGGCCCTATCAAGTCAAGTCCCCAACCATTAAATGGCCAAGATATGACTATTAGATACAATGGCTCAGGAGGTTGATGGATAAAGTTTGCATGAAAGTGATAAGCTTGACATTCTTGGCATAGTTCATGTTGTCTTTTACCATTATAGGCCAATAGTATCCTATCCTTTTAATTTGAAAGTGAAACTTAGCTCTAGATTGATGTGCACCACAAACTCTGGAATGAGCTTCTTGTAGAGTTTCGGATGCTTCATCTTCTCCTAAACATCGAAAAAGGATTTCACCAAAAGAATAACGATAAAGTATACCCTTGAAGTAAACAAATTGAGGAGCTCAACGTTTTACTTCTGTTTTATGCTTTGGATCACTAGGTAATTTACCATATTCTAGATAATCAATCAATGGTTGCCTCCAATTTTTTTCTCAATTTCACAAATTAAAACAACATTGGATTTTATATCTTCTATTTTAGAGAAGTAATTGATGGAAAAACCCATCGTTTACACAAAGGAACCTTTACTTCGGCACTTGGTAATACAAGAAATGATGTTAAACTAGCCAAAGAATTAGCTTGTCTATTTTTTTTCTTGGCACAAGTTCTAAGTTCACTTTGTCAAACCATTCTAAGAGTTTCTTTGCATAGTTAACATATGGTAAAAGCTCTGGTTTCTTTACTTCATAAAGTGAAAGAAATTGGTTGATGACCAATTTGGAATCTCCATACACTTGAAGTTGGATAACTTTCATATCAATTGCCATCTCCAATCCAATGATCAGAGCTTGGTATTCTGCTACGTTATTGGAACAATTTTTAGTGAGAGTGAATGCGTACGGCAATACATCACCTTTCAAAGTGATAAAGATAATACCCCCTCCAACTCTATCTTGCTGTGCAGCTCTATGAAATAACAACTTCCATGGCCTAAGAATTTCGATAAAAAGAACATCTTTATTGGAAAGATCTTCAAAGAATTCCCAATCATCTGGAATAGGATTGTTTGCTAAAAAATCAGCCAATGCTTGTCCCTTAACAGCTTTTTGTGGAACATAATTGATATTAAACTTTTGTAGCAAGAGAGCTTATTTCGCTAATCTTCCACTAAGTACAGCCTTGGACACAAGATACTTAAGAGGATCTGCTCAGGATATTAAATTGATAGTATGAGCTTGCAAATAATGCCTCAACTTTTTAACAGCAAACATTAATGCTAGACAAGTCTTTTCAATAGAAGAATAATTTAACTCAACACCATTAAGATTCTACTAAGATAGTAGAGTGCATTTTCCTTTTTTTCGTCATTTTCTTATGCTAACAATGCTCCTAAAAAATGTTCCTATGCAGTAATATAAAGGATCAAAGTTTTCCTCGTATAGGCACTTTTAAAATAGGCGGCCGTAACAAATAGGCCTTAATGCTTTTGAAAGCATTACTACAAGCTTCATCCCAAATAAAAGGAACATATTTCTTCATAAAGCCGATTGAATGGTTGACATCGACCTGCAAGTTTGATATGAAACATCGAATATATGCTAATCTTCCTTGCAAACTTTTGAGCTCATGGAGATTATGTGGTTCTGGCATTTTCATGATCACATCTATCTTTGATTCATCAATCTCAATTCCATGATGTCTTATAATGAACCCTAGAAACTTGCCCGACGATACGCCAAAAGCACACTTTAGTGGATTCATCTTTAATTGATACCTTCATAATCTTTCGAACACTTGACGAAAATCAGAGAGATGGTCAACCTTTTTCTTTGACTTTACAACCAAGTTATCCACATAGCACTCTACATTTTTATGAAGCATATTATCGAAGATTTTTTGCATTGCTCTTTGGTATGTAGCATCAGCATTCTTTAATCTAAAAGGCATAACTTTATAACAATATATCCCTTTTGGAGTGCAAAAAGTAGTAAGTTCTTCATCCTTTAGAGCCATGCGAATCTGATTATAACCAGATAACCCGTCCATGAAAGACAAAGCCTCATAACCAATTGTAGCATCCACCATTATTTCAGTTAGAGGAAGAGGGAAATTATCTTTCGGACAAGCATTGTTTAAATCCCAAAAGTCCATACAAATTTAGAGTTGACCATTCTTCTTTCTTACTAAGACAATGTTTGATATCCAAGTAAGATACTTAACTTCTCTAATAAAGCTGGCTTCAATAAGCTTATTGACTTCAGCTTCAATTTGAGGAATCAAGTCAGGATGAAATCACCGTTGAGCTTATTTGATAGGTCTGACAGTCTTTTTGACACCCAAATGATACACAACTATTTTTGGATTAAGTCCTGGCATTTTGTTATAGGTTTAAGCAAAGATGTCTCTGTACTCAATCAAAAGATCAAGGTAAGCTTTTTTTTTTTTTTTTGAAGACAAATAAGCACTGACAAAACTGAACGTGGATATTTATAAGTACTGATGGTAACCTCTTTTAGCTCATTAATGGTAGCTTGATTTCCTTTTTCAAATGATAAAGAGGCTTCTTGAGCATCTTCTTCCTGTGGTTTTTCGTCAGTTTCCTTTATAGATACATGATGCGAAGCGACTATTTCAATTTCTTTAAACTTTTCTTCCCCTGAAGATATATCCTGCTTGGTTATCACCACTATATGCTTTTTAGCTTTCAAAACTTCACCAGTAGTTACTTTCCATTCGCTTTTTATTTTTATTCGAGAAAAAATTTTGCTATGAAAATCCTTTGCTTCATTAAAGGTTGAGATTTTTCTTTTTCGACTTTGGTTATCCTTTTTGGAGTTCAAACTTCCTAGCCTTGTATGAATGGGTATTGACTCACTTGTAGAGGCTTCATTAGTTTTTGGTCCTATTCGCTTAAACACTGACCTTTAAGGTAATTGAATGCTCAAACGGTCAAACACTGAGACCTGTGTTAAACGTGTTCCCAAATGACTAAACACTGAAAGTCTCAGTGGCTCTATTGAATCTTTTTTGCTCCTCAAGAATTTCCTTTGTATTTATATAACTTGAAGTTTCTTTATGAATCTTTAATTTTAACAGAGAAAATCCAAGTCATTGTTTAGATGTTTTGACATGATCAGTATTTTTTGGCTAGACTTAAGAAACCTTGATTAGACTTTATGACTTTGCATTGCTAGGTTCTTCTGTCAACTTAACAACATCTTCTTACTTATATCTAGCTTTGATAAGTAGTCTATAGGCATTAGGGTCAAAACTTCTAGCTCGACGGAAATGAAGATGTTGATGTTCAAAGAATGATTGTTCAATCGGCCTGACATATCCTTTCCAAGAATGTTTAAGAATTGTTGGTTCTTCCAAGTTAGTGAGAGGCAGAGTCAAATTCTTTAAACCTTGACTGATTTTATCTTCATTGGTGGAAGGAGTGACATTTTTTCTTTTTCTTTAATTTTTTCACAGGAACAATCATTACTTCTTCAATGAAAGTGCCCTCTACATAAAACTTAGCATCTACAAAATGAGCCTCAGTCAAGGTAAATGGTTTAGCATTAGCAACAATAGCCTTGACTTGACCATTTTTGCAGTACTTGAAGCATTGATGAAGAGTGGAGGAAACCACACCATTTTGATGTATCCACGGTCGTCCTAGTAACATATTGTATGTTGTTTTGGCATTGATCACATGAAAGAGTGGATAAGACTCTACATCTCCAATGAAAAGTTGAAGTCTAAGCTTTCTAAGAGCTTTTTGTCCCCCTTGGTTGAATCATTGAATCAATAGACAACTTTGTGTCATTCATCTAAAGAAACTTCTAATTCTTTCATTATTTTTAAAGGGAATATATTAACTACAGAACCATCATCCACCAAAATCCTATTGATCTTTTGTTCACAAGTAAATCCCATGACAAACAATGGTCGATTATGAGGAGTGAATCCTAGCAGTAGATCTTCATCAGTGAAGCTAATGCTCAAATCACAAGAATGATCTCTAACTCCAATCGTGACTATATCTATATTGTCTTCATCTTTCAATTCTTCATCACCATCAACATTGTAACAAGTCATAAGGAGCAAAGCTTTATTTCTGAATTGGATTGGCACATATTCATTTAAAGTGATCAATTTTCGTGATCTTCTCCAAGTCAAATTTTTATGCTTGAATGAACCTATTTTTATTAGGGGCATTTTAGATTTGGAGCTTTACATTGCCATCTGATCATCTTAGCACTTATGGGAACCTTCACAGCCTTTAAAGATTTTGCTTTCTATTTCTTCAACGTGTGACTAATATCCAACCATCATTATTCGTAGTTGCTTCCTGTAATAGATGGTTGCCCCTATTTGTTTAAAGATCCATCATTTTGCTTGTGTTTGAAGAGAGTCTGATGGGATTAAAAGAGCCAAACTTTATGGTTCTATTTGAGAAATAAGGCGCCATAGTGATTGAGGTCATGTTCGTCGACACTATTTCTTCTTCAGATTTTTATATTTCCTTATTCATAAAGTGCCATGATTTTATCTTTCAAGATGAAACATTTTTCTGCAGGGTGGCTAACTACTCGATGATATTTGCAATAGTTGGGATCATCGACTTTATTAGCTTCTTCAAGCCATTTCATCTCTGGCAATTGAATCAGCTTTGTCTTAAAAAGTTCTTTTAATATATTGGTACTATCAAAATCAAGAAATGGGTATTTCTTTTCTTGACTTTCCTTTAAGATAACTTTAGCTTTGCCTTTGTTTTTGGTAGGCGTAGATTTTACTTCTTAAGCTTGTTTTGACTTAGAAAAGATCTAAACAGGCTTGGTATCCACAACCATGGATTGTTTGCTTTCTCCTTTATTAGCAAAGATTTTACCTCCTTTTTGGGTGTCTTACTTTTCTTTACTCTTTTTCGACTCTTGCACAAGAGACTCTTGATTTTTAGAAGATGACATACTTAACTCCATATCATAAGCACGAGTAGCTAACTCTTCAAGGGTCTTAGGTTTGATGCCTTGAAGAATGTAACATAAGCCCCAATTCATGCCCTGCATATACATGTCAAGTGCAAAAGACTCAGACAATCTTTCTTTGCAGTGAAGGCTTAAATTCCTCCACCTATGGATGTAATCAATCACTGGTTCATCCTTCCATTGGCATGAGCTAGTGAGTTCGATCATGCTGATGATGTGACGAGTGCTATAAAATCGATTGAGAAATTCTCGTTCAAGTCGTTCCCAGCTATCAATCGTTTCAGGATCAAGATCGGTATACCAATCAAAAGCATTACCCTTCAAAGATTAAACAAATTGTTTTACCATAAGATCTCCATAGGTTCCATCATTATTACAAGTCTCCATGAAATACGTAACATGTTGGTGTCGATTTCTTTTTTTATCAAACTGCTGAAACTTTGGAGGTTGGTAGTTTTCAAGCATCTTTAAATGATCAATCCTTGGAGAATATGGCTTTGCATATGTGTATGAAGGTTGAGTGACACTATCAACTTGACCCTTGATGGCATATTTGATAAGATATTTGAGTTGGCTTGTTGTGACCACTTCACTAATCTTTTGGTTTGACTCCACAGCATCTTTAGTGTTGGAGTTCTTAACATTATTTTGAGGATTTGATTGACTATTTTCACTTGAGGCCATTGATTTTTTCCAGTAAAAGTAGCCATCCTATCCATTAAAAAAGCAATCTGTTCATCTTTTTCTCTAATACTTGTTGCGAACGTTTCAACAGATTTTTCCAAAATTGCAGCTTGCTCTTTAAGTGATGTGGTGCCAGTTGTCATGACATTCATTACTCCAAAGCTTGATTTTAGAGGAGATTGTGGTTTGGAGCTACTGCTTGAACAGATATCTTGCTCTTTGGAAGATTTTTGGTGAATCGGACTTGATCCAAAATCAAGTAGCCCAACAGGAACTTCTTCTAAGTCTTGACTTGAAGAAATCTCAAAGAGTAGATTTTGACTTAGCACTGGAGAAGTCTAATCATAAAGCAGAGAAAGAGATTTAGTCTTTGCCTTAGTGCTGTAGGGATCAGTAGTGACATCAATGCTAGCTGATGAAGTGGGGTAGACTGTAGATCACAATAAGTAGGTTTAAGAGTTGGTTTGTTGACAAGGTTCTTCTTGGGAGCCATTGCAACTTAAAAACCTGAATTTTGAAGAAAAGAGATGAAAGGCAGAGATTATCCCACCAAGCATGCCAGAAATTTATACATACAAATTTTATGTCAAAAAATGACAAAGAAAGTTTGGAGACAAATAAATCAAATTGATTTATCAAACTTGAGTTGTAATCTCTAAATGTTCTTTAAAATAAAGAAATCCTTTGATTCTTTTCTTCAATAAAAACTTTGATCCAAGGGTTTTCTAGACTTGATCTTGAATTGTGAGGTCCACTTCAAGGATCTTTTAGACTTGATCTTGACAAACGAAATTTAACTTTTCTCTATTGTCGAAACAGGATTAGAGATCAGCTTCTTGAAATATGAGAGTCGTTTTCTTCGTGTTCTGAGAGAAAACTTTTTGAGAATTTGAGAGGACTTAAATCTTCAAAATTTGCTTTTTCTCTTCAGGCTTGTGAATTATGTTCAATGGCTTTCGTGGAGACCCCTTTTTATAATGCCAATGAGCGTAGTAGAAAAGAGTTTTTAAAGAATGTAACTTCTTTAATAATTTTATCTCGTTGATTTATCTCTTAATTAATTTAATTTAATTAGAGATAAAACTCTTTTCATTTATCTCTAAATTAATTTGAATTTTATTAGAGGTAAACCTATTTTATTTATCTTTAAATTAATTTTAATTTAATTAGAGATAAAACTCTTAATTAATTTTAATTAAAGATAAATATTTATTTATGATGTCATCAATTTCACATGATAATGCAGACTTTAATTGATAATTCCTTAATTAAAAAAATTTTAATTTACACGTGATAATTTATGATTGGTTAAAAATTTTCTCCTTCTACATATTTATCCAAAAAAAACTATCATAGAAAATTATCATATTAATTCAAATGCAATTTTTTAACTATTAGTATGCGCAATAACCTATATATGAAGTTGGATTCCGAATATGCATATAAATAAGGATAAGTATCCTACATATAGAAAGAAAAAAAATCTCATAAGAAGGGTTTGTGTTACACACCTGTTAGAGTATATTTTAAAAAATAAATAATAAATAAATAAGACATATGTCACTTTACAAATTTTAGTTATGACTTTTTTTTAAAATATTTATCTTTTTGAATAAATTAATTTGAATAAGAAAAAAATTATGGAAAATTATCATATTATTTGTCAAAAGAAAAGTTACTATCTTAATGTCAGTGCATGTTTGTAGTAATACTATTTTTATTAAATTGATATTAATTAAAAAAAGAGTAGAATATGAAAAGTTGTAGCCTATATAAAATATATGTAAAGTTAAGTTCTCTGACAATAAATGCAAATATAAATTTATCAATTAATCATTTAAAAATAAAAAATTGAAAAGAAAAATATAAATAAACTTTTTAAAGATTTTCATTTTTACCACAAAATTTAATTAAATTGTGGAAAAAATTATAAGATATTTTCATATTAATTTAAATTTTCATATTCAATTTATTTCTTTAAAAAAAAAGCTTTCATGTTCTACAAATAAATTTCAATTAAATGTTAGGACATGAAAAGGCAGAAAACATTATTATATTAATTTAATATTTTCATATTCCATCAATTAATAATTTGCAAAAAAATTTAAGAAGAAAAACTCTTTTGAAAATTTTTCCATATTCCACTAACAATTTAATTAAAATTGTGAGGAGATGAATATTTTTAAAATTTTCATATTCAATGAATTATCAAATTGAAAATAAATTTTCATAAAAGAACATATATAAATTTTGTATTCTAAGAAACCTCAATTTAATTAAAATGATAAGAAACAAAAAGTCATGAAACATTATTTTGGACTGAAAAACTTTACAAATAGGGTTTATGAGTCACATGTGTTTCATTTATTCTTTTATTTTTTAGATATACTTTTACAAGATGTGTCATCGCTAATCACATTTGTGGAGGTTTTTTTTTTCACTTCCAGTATATAAGATAATTGTCCTTAAATTGATTTCATATTTTATGAGTTAATGATATATAATCTGTAAAGATTTTAATTTTGTGAACATGGCATATATTTGATAAATTTTCATAAAAGCTAATAAAAATTATGGTTTAGTACCAATAAATATCATTTTTTTTTAAATAAAGGAGGCCACAATTTAGGAATAAAAGGAAGGGTTATAGATATGCTAAAATTTGAACCTTAAGACTATTAGATGTTACCTCCAAAAGTTAATGTATGAACTAACTATACTAAACATTTGGTTCAATTAAATACCCTTTAAGCCCAACTTCTATTCAATTTAGAACAACTACATTTAAAATAGCCACATACAGCTAAAATATTACTATTGATTTCTACTAGCAAAAATTTGTGCCTTTTAAAGTCTATTTGGATGGGTAGTGAGATTGGTTCTGACGAGATTAAAAACAATGGTGGCGATAACATTAGCTGATATAATAATAAGATTGGAAACTACAATGGTGGGATATGGTTTTGACAAGCCATTCAATGTTCAGTATCTTAATGTAATGATTATCCCTTTATCATAAATCCTAGAATTAGCAAGAGCATGTTTCAGTGTCTATCTTTAGCTTATTCCAAATTAATATGCAACCCTTATGTGTTAATTCCATAATCAATATTGCCTTAGCCAAGGACTTTCAATTAATACGGGCTGGGTGAATGTGAGATATTTCCCTTCATATCACTTGGGGTGCTGAATCTTCTCTAAACCGCTCGCTCATCTACCATATGATTCATGTCATACCTAAAACCATCCTACCATAAACATCCATCTATTATAGACCTGTTCATGATAGAAACAAAGCATGACACTCCTCATAAGAGATGCCCTAGTGTCATAAGTCTAAGAATCACTTATACTACTAACACATAAAGGTATTCCCATAAGCAATTTTGTCAATTGTGAAGGCCCTGTCTTAACAATATGACGACTATGAACGTTTTTAGAAACATAGCTTATAACTCTTTACAATTCCTTGCAAGGCTAATGTGTTTCATGGGTTTTATCTACATAAGTTGTTTATAAATTATACAACTAAACCTTATAGATAGAGAAAGACCTTTATAGTAGTAAATAAATATAATATTTGATTACATAAAATCACTAAATGCTAATGCCTTATAAGTCATAATGATTGGCTTGTAGTGCTTACACTAACAATCCTTTGTCGATATCTTCCATGAAAAATATGAGCAAGGTTTAGTAACCTATTAATATTGAACATTATAGTTTTTTTAGTAATTTGATTTGCTATATTATTGATCTCAAAGTATTTAAATTATTTTCATAACCTATAAGTAATCTCAAAATGTATAATTATTTTTCATAAACTTTATATATTATAAAAGTAGATCGTTAATAACTTTTATGGATAACATGAACCAAATTTGTAGTCTAGGATTATTTTATATAGCCTTAGTTTGCAATATCATTAATACTAAATTATTTCATATTTGCTATATCATGTATCTATTACTTAGTAACCTTATATGTTTTTTATAGGAGACTTTTAAAAATGGTAATTTAGAGTTATTGAAAATATTAGATACTTAGTTAATACTAAAATATCATATATTTTATAAATTTTCAACAATTTTAATATAGAAAATCAGAAGCCTCAAAATCGTAACTATTTAATTTTATGTAAACTTTATTTTTAAATATTTAGTTTGATTTAAATTTAAATAAATTAATAAAATTGACATATTTAAATGCAAAAATTATTAATTTAACTCATTATTCACAATTCATAGAGTTTTCAGACTTACAATGATCGGTTAAAGTACACTAGTTATCTTCTCATTTTGGTTTATAGTAAATAATCTATATTTTGATTAAAGTAGTTTAATTTTATATGAACTCTACTTTTAAATATTTAGTTCATTTAAATTTAAATAAATTGACAAAAATTACATATTGAAGTAGGGAAAGTTTATTAATTTTAAAATAATTTAATATCATACGAACTTTATTTTCAAATATTTATTAATTTAAATTTTTAAAAAATAAAATTGCATGTTTAAATAGGAGAATTTTATTAATTTTAATGTAGATTAATATCATGTTGACTTTACTTTTAAATATTTATTAATTTAAATTTTGAATTAATAAAATTATATATGTAAATAGAAAATTTTTATTAATTCTAGAATAGATTAATATCACATGTAAATGTTTATTATTTATTAAAATTACATATTTAGATATTTGTTAATTTCAAAATTTTGAAAAGGTATTTACATTGTTCGTTTTTAACACTTTTGAAATTTACATTTTCATACATAGAAAATGATAGATGATTTGCGTAATCGACGGACTCCACTATCACGTTCTTATTAGTTTCATTACCTCTTCTCCAATTTATCCAAGATTTGCCTAATAAATCCTTCGTTGCAAAAGTTTCAGTCAGAATACTGTCAATCAAACAATACATACATCTATTTCTTTTCTTGCTGAACTTAACGAGGTTAATTATATTACTATTATTAGAAGTTATTACACCTAGAAAAGTGAGTGAAAACAACTTAATAAAAACAAATATTATAAAAGAAAAAATAAGTTAAAATTGAAAGTAAAAAAAATAATTTTTAAGTAAATAGTTATTTTTGGTGTGTAGTTACTTTTTAAAAAGTAAAAGATTAAAATACCCTAATTTTATTTTATATTATAATTATAGTTTGACTTATGTGTAATTTTTTAATTGAGTTAATGTCACTTGAATCATTATCTCAATCAGACACAATATAATAGTGTAGATAAATATAGATAGATAGCAATACCTTTTAGCAAATTCTTTTATTTATCGTGACCAAGTAATATTATAAAGAACATAATAATTGAAATTTTACTAATCAAGATTCAAATTTAATTTAATGAGTCGTTTAGATAATAATAAATTTAAAACTACTAACAAAATTAATTGCTTAGATGCCTATGTAAACTTTTACATTAACATATTTTTCATTAATACTTAATCTTGTAAGAAAAGTCAAATTTTGAATTCAAATCAGATCAGCCTATCAAATTACCTAAACTTGGTCATATATTGGGTCTATCATTTATTTGTTTTCCATTTTATTAGGTTTTAGATCATTGAGATTTTTTCATCAATTCATAGTGGGTTAGTTTAGTTTTACGTTTGGAATAGATTAAGCCAAGATATGATTATTACCAAAGTACCTTTCTGTTAAGGTATTCCTTGAGAAGGATGAAAAGGAGAGCAAAGGTGCAACCTACAACACCAAGAAAAGTCAGAAGAGTGCTGGAGTTGAGACTCTAGGGCACTCTGCAATGGCTAAGTCAATTTTGGAGTCGAAGAATAAAATAGCCAAAAAGGTAAAAGAAAAGCAGTATCCTTACTTGGGGTTTGTCCAATGCTTTTATAGCAATTGTTAAGGGACATATCATCAGGTGATGTAACTAGAATGCGGCAATTACGTCTTATAGTTGCACCTATTAGTAAGATATTAATAGCCACTCAAAAGAAGGCGTCTGATCTAGGATCATGCTATTATCGGTGATCATGTCGATGTTTATCCGTGTTTTGATGATTAGGGCTTGGTGTCCCCATTAGTGTTGATTGGCTAAAGGGTCAAAGGGTATAATAATTACCCCCATGGGTAAAAGATGATTACAAAGTGGTCAAGTTTTGGCCATTAATGCAACTTAGGCTATTGCATGATGGCGGGAAGGGGGAAAGTTCACGGTGCACGTAGGATTTAGGAATTCAAAATTCAAATATACAAAGTGTCAGTTACTTTTGCTATAAATACGATGTAGCAAAGAAGGGAGTAATCATCGAGTGATACGTGGCACTAGGGGTAAGCTTTTAAGGCATGTTTTCCAGTGTGTGTTCAGATGGCTATTTAAGAGGGTAGGTTTATGAGTTATAAGCTAAAAAAAAGGTTTTTATTTATTATAGTTGTAGGTATATGATTTTTTTTATTGTTATCAATGTTTTCACATCGTTATTGGCGTGTTGATTTCATTTATAATGTGAATGGGATCAAGATTTGTTGTTGTTGAGTGGTCTGTTAGTCTTTGGGTTAGGTGGAGCTTTTGACCTTTTTTTTTTATGTTTGTAGTCAAGCGAGTGCTGCTGGTGTGCAAAGAAAAATGGTGAATGTGTACTGCAGATTGTTATCGTAAGAGAGTAGAGCATTAGGTAAGTTCGTAGTTGCCTTATCTAATTTTAATCTATTTTTTTGGTTGGTGTAGGGGCTAAATATGGTTTTAGGTGGATGGTAAGAGAGGAGCAATGACTATATATTAAATCAATTACGAGAAACGGTAGGTTGGAGAAATCTCGACAGAAAATGAAGAGGTAAGTGGAAGGTTTATTAGGGGTAGGTGTTAGTCAAATTGTTGATCGACCAATAGTGTAATTGTGTGACATAAAGGGTCAAAGGTCAGTTGCAGGTTAAAGAGGTGAACACAGTGGCAAGGAATATTATGTTTCACATGCAATTGACGAATATTATGTTTCACATGCAACTGAAGAATATCTAAGGTTGGAAGAGATGATAAGCAATATAGATGATGTGGTTTATTTAAAGGATTTGGACACTAAGTCTGTGAAAAGGTTTAGTTGCTTGGCTAATATAGAATCAAGGCATAGATTGTCAACGGTAACGTAAGGCCGACCTTTAACGAATAAGAGTAGAGCACGTGGAGTTCTTTAGGGCAGCTAGGTGAGCTGTAGAAGATATCTCATGCTGCAAAACGTTCAGAGATGTTGTTTGAGACAAAATTTGCTAGATATGCCAGAAGGGTTGGTTCATGCTTTTGGTCAATGAAAAAAGTGACAACTTCTCAAGACACAAAAGGATGTTACAGCGAGTATGCTATGTTTATATGTCATGAGTTGATATATATATATGCCGTGGATAATGGTGTGGTGTTCATGCAGTGGGGCTGTGGCGGAAGATGGTATAAAGATGTGCTGAGGAGCCAAGAGAGGATAGAGAGTCTACTGACGAGCAAGTTATTGAGGAGGTTATAGGTTGGGAGTCATTTGCTAGTCGCCTTAGTAGAGAGACTGTGTTAGGTTGACCATCCACCCTCCGATTAAAAAGGGTATTAACTCGTAGACTTTAGTTTAGTTAGGTTATGATTATCTTACTTGACTTCACTATTTTATGGGTATAGATTCGATATGGGTGCATTGGTAGAACGAGCAATAAAATAAGTAGCTGTGAAAGGGTGGCTTTTCAGTAGCACAAAAAGAGGCCTAAAAATGGCTATTGGGCATATTGACGTGGCCATGAGCCAAATGATGCATGTGGGGTGAGATAGGGGAGCTGTGATGATCTCTAATTTTTCTACTATTGTAGCACTAATGGTGCCTTCTGCTTCAAACATCGAAGGGGTTGGTTTAGATGGTGTGTCAGCTTCAATGAATAGGGTGCCATCGCAACCATTTAGAATGACGAGTGGCTTGTCAACTTTTTCACCTTTAGTGCATGGCAAATCAAGTGTAGGGGGATAAGTCGAAGCTTTAATATTAAGGGAAGAGAGAATGCTCAACTTTAAATATGCTTTTAGGTGGGTGATAAAAGGGGTGGCCTTAGGGGATTATGATTTTTTAAACAGAAGAGTCCCTTCATAAAATTTGAATACAACCTTGATAGGCTTAGTGAAAGTAACTGTCTTACCATGTAGATAGTGAAGTGTAGGTAGTAGCAGATGTGTAGTTTTGAGACTTTATGTTTTGTGTTTGTAGGCATTGCATTGCCAAACTATTTATATGCACCAGATGAAAGGATGGCAAGAGAAATTTAATCAATAGGTGACGAGATTAATGAGCTGAATGGCTACTTAGG
>JBBYHO010059941.1:17940-48698 GCA_038382025.1 Adansonia gregorii
GGGTGTTTGATAAATTGTTTACCATTGTGGATTCATATAGGCAGAGCATTATAAGGTGTAATAGCTATAAAATCCTCTTGATTTGAGGGCAATTGCCTTGGAAAGATTGGTTGCCTCCAGAGGGTTTTAACGTTCTAATGCCTAGTCAGTGGAAGGTGGAGAAAAGGTGGACAAGAGATGCAGCTTTCATTATGCCAACTCCTGAAGAAATTGAGCCTGATGAAGGGTCTAGTGATACAGGTGCTGAGAAGGTGGAGTAAAAGAGCACTAATTTTTTTTATATATACATACAGACTTTTTATTTTTTCAATAAATAAAGGTTTTGTTAATTCTTATTTCTTGGTTGTATTGGTGGCATTGTATTTGGAAATTTACTAGTTTTTATGTGTTATCACTTTGAGTTTATGGAAAGTGACCATTAGTGACTTGGTGTTTATTTATGAAGTCTGAAAGGTCAATTGATCGACTTCTAAATTTGTTAAATTTGGCAAAAAGTAACTTGTTGGCCGCTGAATAAGTGACTTGGTGTCAGATAAGAAAAAAAAAGGGGCCTTGGTGGCCTACAAGTGACTTGGTGTCATGGTTTGAAAGGCTTTAGTGGCTAACAAGTGACTTGGTGTCATGGTTTATCTAATACACTATATTACAGGTAGTATTTCTTCAAGTGGACAGAATTCCAAGTATTAGGAATTACTTTGTCATTCATATCTACTAGCCTGTATACCTCAAACCCAACAACCTTGAATATTATATATAGGCCATCCCAATTTAAGGATAACTTTTTTCGCTTCTTATTTGGTCGATTGACTTCAGAGTTTCGTAGGACCAGGTCGCCCATTTGGAATTAACTTTCGCGAACGCTCTTACTGTAATACCAAGAGACTTGATGTGCTTGAGCTACCATTCTGACTGCTACATTTTCTCTTGCTTTTCTAATAGGTTTAAGTTCACCTTTAAGTATTTATCATTTAGTTGATCATCGACATTTCTTGTCCGTCTGCTATTGATACCGATTTCGATGGGAATGATCATGTTAGTACCATAGACAAAGTTGAAAAAGCTTGTTGCAGTGGCTTGGTTTTTTATTGTCTTGATCGCATAAAGGATATCGAGTGTTTCTTCTACCCATGCTCCATTTTCATCATTAAGTTTCTTCTTCAATGGTTGCAAGATGTTTTTTTTTCATGGACTCTACTTGGCCATTTGACTAGGGGTAGGCTACAGAGGTGTGGACCGGGTAATATGGAATCTAGGGTAGAAATCTTTTGACTTGTCAGGTGAAAGCTATTTTCTATTGTCAGCTATAAGCATTGGGTATCCCAAATTAGTAGAAGATGTACTTTTAAATGAAGTTTTCCATAGTCCTAGCGATAATGGTGGTGATAGGTTTTGCTTTTACCCACTTGGTAAAGTAGTCGCATACAATAATTAAGAATTTTCATTGAGATGTCACCAATAAGAATTGGCCCAAAATGTCAATTCCTCAAACACAAAATGGCCAAAGGTTAAAGACTTGCTTCAATGCTTTGGCAGGTTAACAAGGGATACTAGCAAACTTTTAGCATTTGTCAAATCTTTTAACTGGGTCGGTTACATTTTTTTCTTTGTTAGCTAGAAAAAACCTTGTCTAAGGGCTTTAAGCACTAAGGCCCTGCCTTCTGAGTGTTTGTTGCAAATGACTTTATAGATTTCCCTCAAGATTTAATTCACCTCTTCAGGGGTGACCATCTCAATAAATAGAAATTAAAAGATTTTTATATATGGTGTTATTGATTATTACATACCTGATGGCCTTTTTTTCTAGACGTCTATAGAGTAATGGATTTGTGGGTGTTGTATTGTACTTGAGGAATGAAAAAAATGGGGTCATCCAATTATCTTCTCCTTCGATCATCAAGTTGTGTGTATAGCTATCATAATTAGGTCCTGGAATGCACTCAAGTAGGATTTTGCCTTTAGTCAAAATTTTCATGTTGCTCTTCATTTTAAATAAACGTCGGTCTATCCATTCTTTTTTTTGGGATTCGATCAACATAATGTGATCGAAGAATCTAGAAAGCCTTTTAATTATGCCATGGTTTTGGACAGTAGCTCATCTTTGACTTCATAGATGCCATTGACTTAGTTAGCTACCAATTATAAGTTTGTATAGGCGACAAGGCGGTTAGCTACCAGTGCTTTTGTTAATTCTACATCGATGATCAATGCTTCATACTCAGCCATGTTGTTCGAGGTTGCAAAATGGAAGGATAAATTATACTACCACTCTTAACCTTGTAGGTCCTATAATAGGATGCTGGCTCTCAACCCATCTTTTTCAGATGAACCATCAACATAGATTATCTAGACCATGGTTTGCTCATATCTAAAATATTCACTTTTGGTGCTACGATCACCAAGATAGGTTGGTTAAGGGCTGAGGTGCCTTTAGCGAGCGGTGCCTCTCTAGATGTTGAATGAGCATTTGACTATGAAGTGATTAGGGCCTGAGCTTCGATGGCCTTTCTAGGGCTATAATTTAAGCCAAATTCACTGAGCTCGACTCTTCATCGGATCATTCATCTGGCTGAATCTATCTTTAAGAGAACTTTTTTGAATAGTTGACCTCATCAGCTTAGAGTGCTTTGCTAACATAATAGACAAGATATTATCTTTTGGGTTCTTCCTTAACTAAAATAGCAATGATGGTTTTCTCTGAAGCTACCAAATATATATAACTGTTCACCGTATAGGTGATGAACACAGATACTTCTTTAGGTTGTTGAAGGATTACTAGTATTCCTCTGTCCGCTTACCTGGTTGCTCCCTTGAGTAGTTTAAAAAAAAGGTAAACATTTATCGGTAGATTTAGAAATAAAACAGTTTAGTGTGGGTACTCTACCTGTTAACCATCGCACCTTCTTGTTTGATTTTGGCAAGCTCATTTCAATTATGGCACTTATTTTTCTTGGGTTTGCTTCTATCTTACGAGAGGATATTATAAAGCCCAAAATTTATCGATGGTGACCTTGAACACACATTTCAATAGGTTGGGCTTCATATTGCACTTAGAAGTACTTGAAAAATCTCTATTAGGTTGCAGTGTGTTGTTAGAGGGAGGAACTCTTAACCAACATATAACCCATGTAAATCTCCCTGGATCACCCGATTTGAGACTTAAAGATTTTGTTAATGTCGTTGGTATGTGGCTTTAACATTTTTTAGGCTAAAAGGCATGACTTGGTAGCAGAAAATGCCATTTTAATGATGAATGCTATTTTTTTTTATATGTAGAGTCCATCTTCACCTGGTTGTAACTAGAGAAAGCATCCATGAAATTCAAGAATTTATGGCCAGCTGAGGCATTAACCAGGTGATAGATAGCTAGAAATAGGTAGCATTCCTTGGGGCAAGCTTTATTAAGGTCTATGAAGTCAATACACATACTTTATTTCCTTATTGGCTTTCTAACCATGACAAAATTTGCTAGTCATTTGAGGTATTTAACTTCCTGAATATAATTTATAGACAAGAGCTTGTCTACTTTTTTATGAATATTCATAAGATGTTTCATGGTGAAACATTATTTTTTTTTGTTTAACTGACGATGCTCTCAGATTAACATGGAGGGAATGCATAATGATTATCGTATTTATTTCGAGCACATCAGCTACTGACCAAGTGAAGACATTGGCGTTATTTTAAAGAATTTTTGTCAAGAGGTTCTTTTCTTGTGGGTTGAGTAAAGTGCCGATGCTAATAGACAATTCAAGATCTGATGCATATAAGGTTATCTTAACTATTTCTTTAACTAGCTGAGGTATGTAATGGTCAAATCCACATCTGACATCTAGGCTTTTGAGCGTGAAAGCCTGTAACTAAGTTGGCATGATCATGTTTGTCACCAGTTGTGTTGCATCACTTTGTCGAACTTAATTGGAAGGCACTTGTTTCATGGCAAGTTTAACTGATAAGAGGTGGCACTGGCAGGCTGTTCTCTGATTGGAGCTTATGTAATTGATCTCTGTCGAGGTAGAAAACTTGACTGTAAGGCTGTATACTACAGTGATCATTTTCGTTTAGTTCATTAATGGCCTTCCCAATATGACATTATAGGCAGAGGGTTAATTTACTACAAGGAAGTAGACCATGGTGGTTAGTGTAGGCTCACCATCACTTAAATTAACAGGTAATATGATTGTCCCTTTGACAATGATTGGTTGGTTGACGAACCAATAAATCAAGGATGACGACATTAGTCACTGTTATTAAATCCTATCTGGCGGAATGCATCCCATTATAGAACTTTGATCGCGTTACCTTTATTGATAAGGACCCGATTAACTTGGTAATTGCTTATGGTGGTGGAGATAATGACCAGGTCATTTTTGTTATCTTACAAGATGAAGGAATCAACCTCAGTAAAGGTGGCTTCATCAGTGTGTCGCTTTAAAAGCTTGGGAGCTATATCCACGGCCATCACACTTCATTGGTAAGATTTTGATTTTGATCTGCTGATAGCCCAATTCCTCCATTACACACTTAATTATGTTGATGACCCTTAGATCAGATCATTTTTTTGTCATAGTGTCTTATTGCCTGCTATGCAATTATCATTTTTTTTTATTGGCCTCTTTTTTCATGAATTGTTTGATCACTCCTTTTTCTCACCAGCAATTCTATTGCATTTGTTAGGCTAATGTAGTCTTTCATGATAGTCCTATGTCATTGTGAAAGCTACAATGCTTTTTAAGGTCTCGCTTACTTTGATCCCTTTTTATTAGTAAGGGTTTTTCGATTAAGCCATCTTTCATGATGGTATTGAGGATGTGGGATCTGGAGCTGGTAAGAGGAATGCATGATTTATATTTCATAAAAGGTAGGGTTTATGCTTGTTTCCTGTCGAGTTATGAATCATTTGGTGGATGGATTGGTTGGTTTTTTTTGGTTGCCTAAGACCGTAATGGTTAGTTAGTTGACTGGTTTTACCGTACTGGTCGCCTTTGGAGTCTTTTTCCCATTGTTTGACTTTTTTGCTTACAAGTTCAATCTTTTTTGGTGTATTTCTATGTCTTTACGTAAAACTAGTACAATTTGTTTGGCTTAGCATCATTGAGTGCGTACTTGAAGTGTTTATGTCGTACTCCGCTATGAAGGTTGGTATAGCCCATTCATCATTAAGATCATGTATTTTCAAGGTTATGACGTTAAAATGCTTCATGTAATCTTGTATAGTTTCCTTAGGGTTCTTTTTTACTTCCATTAGGCTAGTAGAAGTTCTAGCAGCTATCCTATAATTGTTAAAATGGGTGAGAAAGTTTCTGCCTAGCTGGTCAAAGTTAGCGATGAAGCATGGATTAAAGACCACCATGTGCATGCTAAGTCATGAAATGTTGTTGGGAAGATATGCCATTGTACCAGATCTGGGATGTCGCACAGGTTATGGAATGTTCGAAAATGATTTAGGTGTTTTGTTGGGTCAGTCTTACCATTATACATGTTTAGGGAAAGCTTGACTATTTTGGAGACAACTACTTGTCATGTTGTGATAAACAAAGGGTTGTGCTCATTATCAAGCCATTTCCAATTATCTTTTTGAGGTCGCCTGAGGTTCTAGAGTTTTTCCTTGAGGGCAGCTATTTACCCTGTAAGGTCCAAGTGAGGGTGCAGCAAGGGTAGGCCATTAGTGTGGCTAGAGTTTCCAGGTTGCAACTCATGCGGAGCTGGCACTGAGTAGGAACTTTCTTCCATGGCCTGGTGTGTTAGGTGGTCTTATGGGACAAGACGATCTTCTTTTATTGGTTTAGGCAATCTTCGGTTAGTTAGGTTGATTGATTAATGGTGTATTTCAATAAGCGAGTTATATTTAGGATTATTGTATAGCAGCGAGTTGGTTCACTATTGCCTAGAATTAGGTTTGGTAATGGGCAAGGTAGTTGGGGTGTTTGGCTGATGACGATAGGGCAAGTGGGATAGTAGTGTAAATCGTTAGCGACCTGTGAGCATAAAGGAGTTTAAATTGGTTAACGAGAGGAGTGGGTAATTGTTTAAACATGGGGATTTATAGCTATAAACATATTAAGGGGTTTGTAATTATAAACATGGGGATAGCCACAACCATATTTGTTTAAAGCCCTGGATTGACCATGGTTGGGATTATTGACAGTCATTAGTGAAAGTAGGCCTAATATGTTCTAGTAATAGGCAAAAGTTGATTGCGTTAACCAAGAAGGCATAGGCATAGGTATAGGTATTTGGGGGTGTAAGGAGGTTGGTCATGAGCTAGAGATTGTGGGGGTTGGATGGTTTATGGTTTGGTTACCATTTTCGATAATGATGAAGAAACCTATAGGGTAGCATCAGCATGTTGGTCAGCCATGGTTTTCATTAGTTTCCCATAGACAGCACCATTTGTTGAGGTATTCTCTAAGAGGGATGAAAGGGAGGCAAAGGTACAACTTGCAACACTGAGAAAGTTTAGAATAGTGCCAAAGTTAGGACTCCAGGGCACTCTCTGATTGTTAAGTCTATTTTGGAGTTAAAAATAAAATAGCCGAAAAGGTGGAAGGAAAAAAATATCCTTGGCTGGGGGTTGTCCAATCCTTTTATAGGTGTTATTGGGGGGCATATCGTTAGATGATGTGACTGGAATACGACTAGCACTGGGCTAGCTGTCAGACTATTATGTCTTGAAGACAAACCTATCAGTGAGATATAGGTAGTCACTTAGAATGAGGCGTCTGATCTGGGATTATGCTATTGTTAAGTGATCATGTCAATATCTCTCCGTGTTTTGATAGTTAGGGCTTGGTTACCTCATTAATCATAAGGGCATTTGGGTGATGGAGCTAATTGTCGATCGACCAAAGGGTCAAAAGGTATAACACTTTCAATTTTTTTGGTTTCCTATTAAATTTATAGAAACTTTTTTCAAAAAAAATAAAAATACGAGCATCCTTTACTATGTTTTTTTTATTGATATAAAAAAATTTAAGCAATTATTGAAACGTCATATATGGTTCAAGCTATATACCAGACGGAGGTCTTATAGGCTTAATCGACAAGTATGTCAAAGTGAAAGTCCTTCGCATCATACCCAAGGTTATTATTATTATTACTATTACCATTGTTGTTGTACTATTCATGTATAGAGGTATCTACGGATTGAATTGTAATCTAAAAAAAAATTTAAAATTTTTATTTAGATCTGTTTTCAGCCCAATCTGACATACTCATATTACTTATATTTACTATTTATAATTAATAAAAAATTTAAAATTTTTTTTAATATTTATATATTTTATCATTAAATTTATACAAAAAATATTTTTCAATTATCTAAGCCCAAATTCATAAAAGGCTTGTTCAAGAACTAGCCCATGGACAAGTTTATTCAGGTATTTGTATTATGTCAATTTTATTTTTATACTATAACTATGTTTAAAGTATTGTATATTTGATAAATTTTAAAAAATTAATAATTTTTAATAAATAAATTTTTATCATATTGTATATTTATTTTATATTTATGTTATTTTTTATATTATGCTATATATTTTATATTACATTCATATTGTATGATCGTTTTATATCTATGATAATAATATCTGAAGACCTTTTTTTTCATTATGAAGTCAACATAATGGACCACCAAAAGTCTACGTGCAAAGTAGCTGAAGCATCCCACCAGAGACCTGGTTACCGCCGAAATCATCAATTATTATTGGCGCACAAAAGATGATAAAGGGTGTCACTTTCTGACTGGCTGCCTCAGTATTTACTCAATTAAAAGTAGAATCAGGAGCATTCCATCCATGACTTCAAATTATGAAGTCAGATACAAAAATATTGATTCTTGTTGAATGTTCAGTGGAATGGATGGTTGTGGTTATGCATAATATATCACAAAGACTTGCTTTTGGGGATTTCAAAACCTGAACAATATGGATAAGATGCTGTGACACCAATATCAAGGAGAAAATGTTGAAAACTTTTACCTTGCATTCAAGTTGTACAAAGTGTAGCAACTTGGTTTAATCTGGAATATATGGTGTGACAAAATTCCAAGTATTTGCTAGTCCATCAAAGATGTTATGTTTACTCGTTACAGCAAATAAAGATATATATATATATCTATAGGAGAGCTTCAACTGTTCTTTGTAAAATTTTTATAAACAGGATTCATCAATGGTCTCCTTGTCTACTAGTTGGGTTGATCAATGGTTATGTTGCAATAATAACGACAGAACCTTTTAATTGTAATCTAGCCCTAAATATGGGCGCGCTTGGGAACTTGCTATAAAATTTCCAAGCGAGGAATATATAAATATATATATCTATATTCTTTCCATGAACTAGTCCTTACTTCTGGTCATGTAAACAACAATATAAGGAACTCATAACAATCCCTCAATCCTGACCAATCACTCTTTTGCTTCTTCTACTGAGGAACTCAAAGATTCACTAGAAAGAAAAACAGTCCCTCTTGTTTGACAACAATTGAGAATACAGCAACGGCAGAGCGAAATTACCAGCAGAAGAAAAGACACAAAGATATGGAGTCTGCTACAGTGGCTAGCCAAGGAGCTCAAGAGAAAGAAACGCATGGAGTTTGCCATCTTCTAGACGGTAGCCATTTGGTTTTTTTTTTTTTTCACTTACCGTGATGTGCATAAAAAATTTCCAAATTCAGGATCAGCTCTTTCAGAATTCACAGTGGAGGATCTTATTTACCTTTGTTATATATCTCAACCCCAAAACTCTCCTTTCAACATGAAATTAGGTGCTAAAGTTGTGGTCCAGAACACAAAGTTTGGTCATTTCAAACTTGATTACCACCATTTCATTTGATTAGGGGGGGTTCAAGTCGGGGATGCATTTGTTGCCAAGGGAAAGTGACAAGGATAGATTATATTTAAAAATAAAGATATTATAATTAAAAAAATTATACACCTAAGTTTATTAACATCACTTGCAAAAGTTTAAGGAGTTTACCGACTGTGTATAAAAAAACTAAGCTTTCGAATGAAAAAATTAAAATCACAAAGTCTCTATGTGGAGATACTTTTATTGGTTTTGGGAGTTTCATTTAGTTTTACTTTTCAAATGTCAACGGTAGCAAGTCTATTTTTGTCAGTGTTCTGAAAATATTTTAGCATCTAATATAGCATTGCTTGAGTGATAGATTTTCGCAGTTTGAACTTGAAAGTACTCTACTCCATGCAAAGTAAATACTACTTTTTCCCCTTTGATAGGACAATTGCGGTATCCTGAGGACAAATGCAGTTTCTCTCTTTGTAGTGTCCCTAATCCCAGATCCACTATGATTTGTATGTGAAGACTTGAGCTCCGACAAAAGATCATGAATTTAAATCTCCACATACATAGCATAACGAATGCTAAATGCTCCTAGTTTCCAGCATGAGATTGGATGTTACGATCTTTACATTTCTAGAAATGAGCATTGGGATTATATCCCATTTCTGGAAATGAGGGAGTTCCTAAATGATCTTGGCACTCAGAAAAAAAGGTTTTTCATCTTCTGCAAGGGATGTGCATCTTCTGTGATTTTGTTACCGCTAAACATTAAAAATTCCATAAGTTGCATTTAGCAAAGTTTCAAGAAAAATGCAGATTGTTTCTTTACTAAGGTAAAAGCAACTTTTGAAAGAGAGGCCCTTACAATATTTTAATAACAGCTTTACGGTTGATTTACTGAGAAACAAAGAAAATAGCATTAGTTAAGATGAATAAACAAACGGCCTCAGTTGCAGATGAATTGTGTATTTGCATTTCCAATCCAAATGACAGCATAACGCATCAATCACAAAAGAATCAGAAGAAGAGCCTTTCATTCATGAAATGGATGCCTTGGCTTTTGAGTCTTAAACTTGAACTTTTATTGTAGTATTCTCCACTTTACTTGTCTTCAGCCTGTGTTGCAGCCATTAACGCAAGACACCAGCCCATTGACCAGTACACAAATAAAAAAAGGAACGTAAATAGAGTTTGAAAGTTAGATTTTGGAATTCTTTCCCATTTTATAGTTCGAGAAGAACTTGCCTTATCTGGAGTTAACAAAACTTGAACTTGATCTCCCAGTTTTCCCTATAAACATAAAAAAAACACTAGCAGTTGAATTACTAAATAGTGCTGTCCCAAATAATGCTATGATGGCTTCTAATCATCATACTACTGAGGGAAAACTAGTTCGATTATTGAGGTTAATCGATAGAAGTTACCACTTGAGAATTGTCTTTGGTAATTCTTTGAGAAGATAACTAGGCGCCTTTTGAATTTATGCGACAAATTATTAAGCCATATAAGTAGGGGGTTCGATTGATATTACCTTTGCAGCATCCTTGAGAGGTCCCAACATTCCGTTTGATTGTTCTTTGGCAAACAAGAATGAAAGTAGACCAAAGTAGTTAGTATCGTACCTACGGATATACTATTTTTGTTTTGTCATTGGCGCACATTGATATCGGTGTATTTCAATATACTATTTTAGGTTTATCAGATTTTAAATATTTTTAATTTATATATATAAAAAATATTTTTAAATATAAAATAAATAAGATTAATAAATTTAATATATCAAATACTCGTCAATATATATAATGTTATAAAAAAAACTTCATCAAATATATGAAGATCAATATCGGTCTAAGTAGCAAGGACAAACTTATTGAAAACTGTCAAATTTACAAGTAATTAGGTCTAACATTCATTAAATTTATAAGTAATTATGTTCAACATTTATCAAATTTATGACCACTATCAATTTAATTTTTTTACCTATATATTGACTGATAGAACAATATTCAATTGATACAACCGAACAGGCCACTACGTATCGACATAGCTGGTACCAAAACCAAAATGGTATCAAAATCTACTGATACCAGTCTACTTAAAAATCAAAACGTGTTGACCACCACGAAGTAAACATAAACTAAAGCACCATTGACTCAGTGTGTTGGGTGAAAAGGGCGGAATCTCCATGAAGCACGACTTTAGGAACCTAGTTTGAATTGCAACAAAAATTTAGCAAGTATTTAGTGGCATTGCAACTTAACACAGCATACTAAGAGAGAAATCTGTCTATTATATGGATAAATGGAGTAAACTCGTATACGCCATCAAAAACATCAAAACTGAGTTGCCAAGTTTCTAATCATCTTGTAGGCTTATACTTTTATGGTCTGAAGCAGGGGTACTTAACAAAGATAATTGCTTGCAGAAATTGTGTTATTTAAATTCAACAGCAACACCAACATCAAACAAAAATTTTGGACTGCTTACATAACAACGCACATTAAGAAACATCATCTTTTTCACTTTCTTCCACTCAGCAACCACATCATCATTGTTATACCACCCTTGCAACTGCGTTGGACATATGCAACGTGTAAAAGAAATATTAATAGATTTCAAAAAGAAAAACGTTTGGTGCAAAGTTCAAATCCTAGGATAGAAATTGATGGACTTCACACCTTATCAATGTTGATCACAATAGAGATGGTCAATGTAAGTTAGCTGCGAAGTCAGAGTGGGAAAGGATGTAGGTTGTTTGGATTATCATAGAATAATCTTTCAGCACCTCTCCCATGTAGACAACTTAGAGTTTCGAAGCTTTGAAGATTTGAAACTTGCTGGAGGACCCAAAAGCCTTCTAGCTTGGAAATTGAAAATTTTTAACGTGCTATTCATTTGGGCAATCAGGGACCTTTAAGAATAATTGTGGCAGAGTAAGCTTAATTTGCAGTAGAGCTCCTTGAATTATGTATTCCATGCTTAAGAATTATTGTAATTGTAAATGAGAAAAGAAAATACAAAGCTTTTAAATATTTGCTGCAGTGTTTGTATTTTGAGTTAAAAACTAAAATTTTATTACTTTAACATCAGCAACATTACAATTTATAGATTGAAAAATAATTATTCACTAAAAACATGGTCCTAAGATTAGGCCATGATCACAGAACATGAATAATAAACAAGTATAACATGAATAGCCAATACCAGAAAAATCGGAACAACTTTGAAATATTCAACTAAACAATATCAATGACTCCATATCAGCAGTTCTAAACATATGATATAACATTCCTCCTTGCTTTAGGATGTGCAAACACCAAGTTTTGTCCTCAGATATTCAAACTTGCTAACCGACAGTGGCTTGGTGAAAAAATCAACAACCTGATATTCTGTTTACAGTAGACAAGATCAGTAGCTACACCTTTCAGTACTTTCCTTAAGAAGAATAACTTAATGTTAAAATGCCTAGTTTTCCCATGAAACACAAGATTATGTGAGATAGCAATAGCAGCTTGGTTGTCGACAAAAATCTTTATACTTTCCTTCTACTCTAGATTAAGATCAATTAAAATCTTTCTCAGCCATAAAGCTAGATTAACAGCAGCTTTTGTAATAAGAAACTCTGTTTCAGCAATAGACTGAGCTATAGTTTCTTGTTTTTTTGAACTCCATGAGAAAACACCAAAACCAACTGTGAACCAATAGCCTAAAATGTTCTTCATATCATTAATGGAATCTCCCCAATCAATATCTAAGAAACCAACTAGCTTGAACTCTTTGCTTCTCATGAATTTAATGCCAAAATCACATGTGCCTTCGACATATCGTATCACCCTCTTTGCAGCCTTATGATGCAATTTGCTTGCATAGTGCATAAAATTGAGACAAAATACTTACAACATTCAAAATGTCAAGCCGAGTTGCTATGAGATGCATCAAGCGATAAATTAGACTTCTAAAATATGCTTGATCAATCTTGTATGTTCCATCTTTTTTACCAAACTTTTCCTTTTAGTTAATAGAAGTGCCCATTTCTTTGCATTCTTCGAGTTTAAACTTTTCTAGATCTCCTTAGCATATTTCTTTTGACAAATAAAAACTTCATGTTTAGTCTATTTAATTTCCATTCCAAGAAAGAAGGTCATCAAATCGAGATCTATCATCTCAAAAACCTCCATTATCTTCTACTTAAACTTTTCCATAAGACTTATGTTGTTTCCTATCACAAGCAGATCATCCATATATAATGAGATTATAAGAATATTAGCTCTATTGTGCGTGACATACAATGTTGATTCAGATACACTTTTAGTGAATCCTATGTTCAACAAGTGTTCATCAATTCTACTTTACCAAGCTTTTAGAGTTTATTTCAAACCATAAAAGGCCTTCTTAAGAAGATAAACCTTATCTTCTTCTCCTTCTTTCACAAAGCCTTTGGGTTGCTCAACATAGATTTTTTCTTGTAAGAGAGGGTTTAAAAAGGCTAGTTTGAAATCGAGTTGATACACTCTCCAAAACTATAATAACTAGTAATTGATTCAACTATATGTGCTTTTTCATTATAATAATGATGAATTGGTATAAAAATGGCACAGTATCTAATACTCACGTTCTAGTATGAATAATACATTTAAAAATTACAATAAGATTGCCATTACCTAAAGAAAATTCCTAACCAAGAATTAATAGTAAAATTTGAATAATGCTAATGTTACTAAAAACCATTAAGTTTAAAAGACCTCTATCAAACAATTAAATCACAACAATTCCATTCCAAAACAAAAATTTCTAAATGAAGTGGGGAGAGAAGAAAAGAAGACCTCAAAGAAAAGGATGTTGTAAGAGGCTCTAGCATCATTGGCAATGGAAGAAACCTGAAATTGAAAAGCCTTGAATTTTATATTGTTGGCCTCATAGCCTTTAAACAATGGAGGTGAAAAAGTAGGCATAGTAAGCACGATGGCAGGCCATGGTATAAGCAAAATGATATAGCTAGATGACCTTTAGTTCATACTTAAGGGATGTTTGAGCCTATGGTGTAAAAAATAACCTTAAGGCTAAACTTTGAACAAAATTGTTTTCATTTATGTTAGTTCTTTTTATTCATATTCATTTTGATTTTTCTATTATTAAAGGTTTTAAACTTTTTTTTTGGGACAAACATAAGCAAAAATGTTTTTCTAAATGTTGTTTAATTAAATTTATATTATTTATTTACCTTCTTTTTTACTTTTATTATTTAACGTCATGACCACATTATTTATTTATTTATTTTACTTTCCATTGTTGTTTTATTTCATTCCATTTATTTCAGGTTCAAGTCACTTTATTTCATCTTGCTTCCTTTATGTGTTTCGTTTACTTAGCATTGTTATTTATTTAAACTTACTTCCATAATTTTGTTATTTTTTTCCATCTAAATGCTTTATGTCAATATTATGTTTTTTAGAGTAGAGTTGGGTTTTTCTAAATTGAATTCACTCATGATATTTTTTGTCATTTTGTTTTTTAAAAAAAAAAACTTTTTAGATGATTTTTAGGGTGGTTGAACAATGTAAAGGTAATAGGGTTATTTTTAAAGTCCAACATTCATTTTAGGGGGTTGTTGAACATAGCTAAGGGTATCTAGGTCATTATTCTAGTTAAAACATGCATTTTGGGGTTATTTTGGTTTTTATCCGGGTTTAGAATCAAAACTGAGTCACTTAAGTCAAAATTTAGTCAATTAGCTATTATCAAATTGATTATACTAAAACCAACCCTTTAGGGTTATGTATGCACTTTCAAGTCAACATATGTCCATTTAGAATCATTTTAGTATTTTTGCATTAAACTGGGTCCTTAGGATCGTGTTTAACACTTACATGTCAAAGCTAAACCTTTAGGGCTATTTATTTTTCATCAAATCTAGCCTTTAGGGTCATGTAAGCACTTTCATGTTAACATATGTCCATTTAGGTTCGTTTTCATATTTTTTTTCATTAAGGCTAGGTGCTTAAGGTCATGTTAGCACCTACATGTAAAAAATCAAACCTTCAAATTCATGTTAATATTTTTGTGCATTGAAACCAAGTCTTTGAGAATTTTGCACATTATTAAAATTGGGTCCCATATCTCATTTTTATGGTGAAATCGAATCGTTAATTATACTAATTAAATAATGTAGGCACCTAATTTCGTCTAGGCCCCTTTCTCTAGAAATCTTAAATATTCAAGACTAAGAACCTAATGGCTAGCCCAATAGAATTAGACTTTCTCCAGGTGAAACTTGGCATTTTCAATACCAATTTAGTTATACCTAAATGGCCGCATATGCATGTGATGGAAAAAGTACAGTTTCAAAGGTCATAGAGGATAAGTCTTTGATAAAAAGGATGAATATTCAAGAGAAAATTAGTTTTTAAATATTTCCTTGTCAAATTTTGAAATTCATTTATGCATGTGATGTTATGATCAAATTTTTCTAATTTTAGAACTTTTTTGGGATTTTTTTGGGAATTTTGGTAAGACAAGCATTGTATATTTTCACCGATACTCGTATAATATTTATGTCAATATTCATCCCAAAAAATCAAAGATATTCAAGTAAAACCTCTATTAGCATTTTATACTATGAGGTGTCAAGTTATCAAATTCATTCATTAAAATTAAATTTTTCAGAATGCCGCGAGTTTAATGCTTGTGAAATTTTTCGATAAAATTTGTTCCAAAATTCATGTTTTCATCTGTATTGTCTTTATTGATTAATGTTTTAGGCAAAGTAATGACTTCAGCTCATTTTTATAAATTTGAATTTATTTTAAGAATTTTCTCATTTTCAAAATATAAAATTATCTACTCTGTAAAATTTTATTGCAAAATTTTCCCAAGTTTAGAATTTTTAAAATTCTTCAAATATTTTTCTTAAATTAATATTAATTAATTTTTTTAAACTTTAATTTGTTTTATGAATATTTTCATTGTTTTTAAATATCAGTTTTCTTCCATATGGATTTTTCTCATAAAGCTTTATAAGTTTGAAATTTTTAACTACTTTTTTCTCTTGCATAAAATTTATCAAAAATTTCTCTTGAAATTTTTTATATAGAAACTTTATTAATTTTATTTTTAATGGGCTAAAATTTAATTTTTTCTCATTTTATGGGCCTTAAAACCCATTAATTTTCCTACCGGGCTCAACAAGCCCCTTAACTTTCCAACATGCCCAATAAGTCCATTTTTGTTTTCTAACAAGCCCAACAAGCTTATTTTGATTAAATTCTTAATTAAATTTATTATGGGAAATTTTATTTTTTGAATGCATAATTTTTTAATTTGTTATAATTTAATCCATATAACTTGTTTTTATTTAATCAAAAAAATGTTTCTTTATCATCATAAAGGCCATGGTTCTAGATGATGAGTCATGCACGATGACTCATATAAGATGAAAAAATTTAATTAATTAAAAGTTATTAAAATCTTTAAAAAAATCAAAATATCAAAAAATTAATAAAACAAAAGGAAAAAACAAGGCTTTTCGGCCAAGAGGGATTATCCTTCTTGGTTGAATCTTCCCCTTTTGGATAGGAGGACGATACTTTCATTTTAAAAAAAAAGAATAGCTTTCATGCCAAAATTAGACATTTTTCCTTAAAAATTTTCAAGTTTTATAAATTTTCAAGGCTTTAAAAGTAGTTTCATTATTGCTTATCTTCTTCTTTTTCCATCATATTTCTTCTTTTAAGGGGCTTAATGATCACTTATGCTCATAGCTTTTGTCCACGTTGAAAGGCCAAGTGCTTAAAAGAATGAACCATTTTCTTGATTTTGCTGTTAAATTTGATTTTTCTTAATAAAAATTTGATTTTCATTAAGAAGACAAGTTTTTATTGAGATGCTATGCATTTTATCATGTGAATTTGTTCATGTTCATATTATTTTCCTTGGTATTTCCATATGACTATTTCATAAAGTATATTTATGTGTTGATTTTTCATGATTTCATATGTTATTGTTGATTTGAGCTTGGTAGAGATTAGGATATGTGTTTACATTGAAAAGTAAAAATTTTCTTGGTTATTTTGGCTTTGGCCAAATATGATTGTGGTATTTGATGGAATTTTATTTCTTGTTTTAATGATATCAAGACTATTTTGCAATATTTAAAAGTTTAGGGGTCTAAAAATATTTTTTCCAAAATTTTTAAAGCCTTGGAAATGTGTATCCATGGATGGCCGAATCTAACAAGGACTGATTTGTGATTTTTCTAGGCTATTTTATAATTATGGAAAACATAGGGACTAAATTGTAAAAATTTCAAACTTTTTTTCAAGGCCAAACAAGCTTGGCCGAATGCATGAAAGGACTTTAGGGATCTTTTTCATGCATTTTAGGCATGTTCAAGTGCATATCATGCATTTTTAACCTTTTAGGGCTCTTTTTTACAATTTTAAAAAGTTTAGGAGCTTATTTGCAAATGTTAAAAAATTTTGTTTTAAGGCCAAAGATACCTGGCTGAATGGTTTTTGTGATTTTTGGTGTGTTTTCGATGTTGATTTTCATGTTTTTTATGTTTATTTATAATTTTAAATAATATAGGGATTAAATTGAAATGTTAGAAAAATTTGGAGTCCATTAGGTAAAACCTTGAATTTTAGGGTTAAGATGGTCATTTCTCATGTCAAATTACCCATTTAGGTTATGTTGGTCATTTTAGAAAACTTTCTGGCATTTTAGCCATTGAGGCTAAAATGTAATTTTGAAAAATTTAGGGACCTATTAACAATTTTTATATTTTAGATGATCTTGGATATCTACGAAAAAATTAAGGCAATGTCTGTAAGTTAAAATAGTACGTGGAACTGCTCCCAGCATAAATTAAGGGGTTTCACAAATTATTTTATTAATGAGATGTCCTTTTAAAATGAGAAATCATGATTTTTTTAATTTCATAAAAGTAAAACCTTTCGTATTCCTCTGATCTTCCGTTGAAGTGCAAAAGATATTTTGATCTTTAATACCTTTTGTATTCCTAGGGCTCTCTAATAAGGTGTGAAAGATAATGATAAAACCTTCCATGTTCCTCTGGTCCTCTAGTGATGTGTGAAAGATATTTTGATTTTCAAAAATATTGAAAACCTGATTTTCTCTAATAAAATAATAAATTTGCCTCATAAAATTTTATTTTAATATATGAGAATTATGATTAAATACCAAATATTGAAACTAAATAAAAATCTAATTTTAAATTAACATGTGATTTATAAGATACCGATTTTTGATTGTTGTGAGAAAAATCAATCTTTACTTGTAATTGTAACCGACTTTTAAACCTTTTCAGGCAATCCTTGGTATTGTCATGAACTTCAAAGTTTGTTTTTAAGGGTTTCGTAACCATCAAAATACAAACTCAGATAGTTGACCAATCTGACCTAGACAAAATAAATTGGTGGTGACTCCACGATAAATAGTTATTTCATTATGATTATTTAAGGTTAAGTTGAGTGAGCAATTCATCTCGCGGACTTGGTCCCCAAAAAATTAAAAAATAATAATCTAAAAGCAAAAAGAAAATAATGATATATATATAGGAATGAGGGATACACTCGCCTTTTAAGTCTGGCTAGTTAGGATTTGTATCTTCTCCGTATTGTGACAAGTAGCCCATATTTTAATAAAAAAGAGGCAATATCTCCAAGTTAAAAATAGTATATAAATTTCATTCGGCATATGAAGGGGTCTCAATAATTATTTCTAATAATGGGATATGCTCTTTAAAATGGTGAATTGAAATTTTTGAAGACTTTAAAAATAAAATTTTCATGTTCTGCCAAGCTTTCTGGTGGATGGGGTAACTATTTTTCTTTCAAAAATAATAAAATCCAATTTACTCTCGTAAGTAATGTTAAAAAATCTAACTAGAGGTCAAACCGATCAAACCTTCAGTTCTTAGTTCAACCAGTTTGATATATTTACATTTTTCTATTGTTTGAACACTAATTTAATCTAAAATAAATATTAAATATAGTTGATAATTAGCAACAAAATACATTTGATTCAATAGTAAGGTCATTAATATCAAATAAGAGATAAAGAAGTTCAAATTTCACTAATTATAATAAATATTTTGAAAATATATATAAATCCAATCTTTACTGGTTAAATCATGTCTTTTACTAATTCAACTATAAGCGGTTCTTATATAGTGTCTGGATTGGATAGGTAACCATTTCGACGATTATTTAGTTAGGTTTTTTATTCATTGCTTAAAAAGAATAATAATATTATAAATAAATAATTTTTGAAATACAAGACTTATTTTTTTAAATATTAGAAATTAAAAATAACTTTAATCAAGATTTAGGATAACATCTAATTAAGAGGTAGCAATCATAGGCATTGTGGGGGTGCTAATCCTTCCTTGTACGTCATAGACTCCTAAATCTTAATTTTTCTTTGGTTCGCAAGCAGATTTTGAGATCACTTTCGAGGGCTTCACAACCTTAGAATATGAATCTAAATGGTGACTAATCACATCTAGACCAAAAAATTTATTAGGAACTCCCAATTTCTTAACACACAAGAAAGTCGGGTGAGTAATTCACTTTGTCAACCTAATCCCTCTTTGATTAAGTCTAATATGAAGGATTCATGTTCGTCATGTTGCTGACATTGGCCTTTTCTTTAGATACCATGTAAACTTGGCAGGCTTCTTTATTGGGGTAAGCAATGCAGCAACGTATTAGGCATGCCTTGAAACAAATGACATGCCTTTATAGACATTTTATATGTTGAGCTGTTTAATATGTTTGTTTTCTTGTTTCAAAAAATTAAAATATTAAAATATTATTTTTATTTTAAGGATTTTATGTTCTTTATAGTGTATTAAAATATTTATTATATTTTAAATTTTTAATATTTTAATACACTAGATAAGTCTAAAATCCTTAATATAAAAAAGAATTTTTTTTAATATGTCAAATTTTAGGAAAAAATAAAACAAACATATTAATAACACAATATATTAAACATATCAAATGCCCATAAAGTCATGTCGTTTGTTATAAGACATGCCTAGTACGTTGTTTTGTTGTCCACACCAATAAAAAAAACATGTTGTATTTTACATGTTATATAAAATAAGAAACCTAAACTCAATAAAGCAGACCAAAATTACTTACGTAGTATTTCATTTCAAATCAACCATTAAAATTTAAAATATAAAAAATTATTTTTATATTAATATTTATATATGAATTTGATATCATATTTAAACATGACTTGAACCTGATTATTATTATCTTTATAAATAATTATTTAAATTAATTTTATTAAAACGTATATTGAAAATATTAAAAATTTTGTTATTTTTATTAGCTTTGAATTGATCTTGGTTTTGATATAACGAAAACTTAAGTTTAATTAGCTTGTGATTAAATATTTTCAACTTAGTATTTTTTCTTGAATTAATTTGAAAATATTTTGAAAAATAGTAAAATATTTTTTGACTCTTTAGTTTTCGAAAATGGTATTCTAAGTGTCTACTTTTGTTTTAAATATTTTTATGAGTCAAAATCTGTTTAAAGCTAAGGAAAACACTTTTTAAGTCTTTTCAAAGCAATCTATCAATACAGCCTCTGCATGTATCGATACATGCCCTTAGCAATAGCTAAAAAACTTCATAATACCAAAATGCATTGATACAATGTATAATATATTGATACAATATTTAATATATAGATACATGCCATTTAAAAAAAATTATTAATACAATATTAGATGTATCGACACCTAGCTTTTGCAATGGTAAAAATTTAAGGGTTTTTAAGTGAATGTATCAATACTGTTAAAAATTTATTGGTACCTAAAATCGCTTCTAAACAGAATAACTCATTTACAAGGTATCCAATGGCTCTACCAACCAAATTAATGCCAAACGTCCATAATTCATACCTAAACTATAAATAAAGGTTCATAACATTTCAAGCAATAAAAGATGCCAAATATTGATAAAAAAATCCAAATGTCATTTTAGAATCATTCAAGCTCATATTTGTACTCCTTGTACACATTATATTCATCATGTTATTTGTATCTCTTCTCTATCAAGCTTAAACTTTTACAAACAATTACTTACCTATTAGAGGATTCAATTAGTTACAAACACTGTTCTCATATCATAAAGGGGTTATGTGAAATTGAGAAAATTACTTAATAATTTGAGTATAATTTTTAAGAGAATTAAAAGGATCTGTCTAAGCTTTGAAAGATAAAGATTAGAAGATTATACCTTACCCTCGAAAATAACTTTCACTAATAAATTGTGAAAATCACCATGGTAAAGAAATGCAAAAAAGAGAAGGATTAGGTTCCAAGTGCAAGGACTGTACTTATATATATCATGCTTTTGATTTTCTATCTCTTAACTTACTTTTATCTTTATTTCTCCTCAATTTGTCAAAGTTCATATTGTATTTCAAATTTTAAAGAACCAATTCATCCCTCTCTTAATCTATCATTTATTTGAGCTAACATATTCATATTCATATTCAACTAGTTTATATTAAATTATCAAAATATTTATAACCATGTTTAAAGCATTTTATAGTTATATAAATTTTGATAAGTAATAATACATATTATATAGATTTTGAGACATGTTTTATATCACGTAGTATTTTAATTATTTTATTTATGTCATATTCGTAAATATGATACTAATAATAAATTAAATCTGATTATTAATAATAAATCACTTTTTAAGATGACTTTAGTATAATTAAATTTTCTTAAATATTGAATTTTATTTTTTTAATAAAATATTTTTTAGTAAATAAGATTGATAATTTTTTTCTATTTATATTTTCACACGAAATCCAAAGAAAAGAAATTAAAGATATAGAAAATGACAATCAACTTCAAAAGGTGCTATTCATCTATCAAATTCAAAAGTTAAAAACAGTTTAATTTACATGATTCCATTGAAAAAGTCTTCACAAATCAAAAGGACCAATGGAGGATCTTTCCATAGAGAAGAAGACTTTGAGATAAAAAAATATTTTTAAACACAACACAAGCGTGTGCCTAAAAATTCAACCATAAAACTTGAACTATTAATTTGAAACATGTGTTAAATAAATCTCAACTTAATGATAAAATTATTGTTCATGCGAAGTTGTAGTAAATGCTAGTTCATATTTGAGAAATTATATTATTTATAGTTATTTAAAATTTTTAGATTTTATAACAAAGTTAATCGGGCGATATACATATTTAAATATATTAATGAGTTTAAAAAACTAATTATAAAAATTAAAATATTATAATATCATTATTGAAATGAAAAAAAATTATAAACGAAATATTGTTACTTCTAAAATCTAAATATAACTTAATAAAATTATCAACCAATAAGCTTTCTAGTTTTTTGCAAGGAATGAGAATTGATTAGCCAGTTTCTCAACAATGACATCCAAAATAAATAAAAAAATTGAATTGAAAATCAAACGATCAAATTTTTAATTTTTGATTTAACGATTGAATCGTAACTTAATAATGATTACTTTTATGAAGGCTTAGGACATAGCCCATTTTCTACTTTTTCTTCAGCATAGTTTTGAAACAACCCATTTTCAATCACTGGAAATTATCATAGCAACATGGGGCTTACTCAAATTTCTCTTTCTTTTTCTGTAAGTGGTTTCTCTTCTCCTTCCCTATTTTTATCTTTCACCAAGGGTGGATTTTCATTGTCTACTATAGATTTATTTCCTCTAATGTAATTTTGTCAACTCTGCTTTCAAACTCTGACATACTTTCAGCTAGCTCCTGGCAACAAATTTAATTACAGTATAAGGCTCGAGTTTAAGTATATGGTGGTCATAGTCTCTACCATATATAAGGATCCTTGTACGGACAACCAACACAAGTCCTGATGTTGGATGCAACCTTTGGAGATGAACTTTTAGATCTGGAAGTTCAAAGTTAAAACATGAAAAAAAAAAATTCTCAGATCTATGTTATGCCATTTGGATGATCAACAATCTGTATCATCACCCCATTCCAAACAAAAAGGCTACTAAGCAACTCGCTGATTGCCAAAACATAAAGAAAAATTGATGTTACCACCTGACAACAATATGACCTCAGGACCAACGCTGCCTTCTAAAGGGCGACCGACTAATAGGTCCAGCTATAAGACACAGTAGCTTGACAGCTAGCTCGGTGCTAGCTGTTTCTCAATTATGTCATCTGACAGCATGTCCCCCAAAAATGCCTATAAAAAGGTAGGCAAACCCAGGGTAAAGGTGAGTCATTTCCATTTTTAGTCTCTTCTATTGTATTAATATTTAAAAATTCAGAAGCTAACTTAAACATCGAAAAGTACCCTGAAGTACCAACTCCAACACCCTTTTAACCCTCTTTGTGCCCATAACCTTGCTCGACCTCTTAGAGAGAGAAGCATAATTAGTACTGTATGTGGGAAAAGAACAAAAAACCATTATTGACCAACATGTTGACACTATCCCACAAATCGTTTCACCATTACCAAAAATAGCAAACCAAACCATAACCCAACCAATCCTATGATCCCTAGTTCATTACACCCTTAAATATCTATAGCCCTGTCTTCTTAGTTAACCCACTCACCGCTAGCTTATTATCAGAATCTGCAAGGGCTAATCCCACTAATGACTACCATTTCCCCACCATAACTAACTAACAGGCCTAAGCAATGCGACCATAGCCATCCCTATAACAACAAACACCCCCGCATGCCTGTTGATGCCCTAACACCCTCAGTTGACCACTTTAATACCTCTACGCCACCACCAATTTACACAATAACTTTTTTGGCCTTGTCATCATTATAGACACCTAAATTTATCTTGGCTGTTTCTCCTTGAAAGTCTTAAATATCCGAAAACAAAAGTGTAATGGCTATTCTGATAGAGGTCAACTTCCACCATAAGGGTTTCATATTTTTGTAATTTTAATCAGTCATATGTAAAGAGCTATATATGCACATGATGGAAAAATTTATTTTTTGGGTCAAAAGGATAAATCTACGAGGGAATTTTTTTTTTTGTTTTTGATCAAGTTCTTGACCAATTTTGGAAATTACCTCTATGGATGATCTCAAGGTCAATTTTACTGCTTTTAAGAATTTTTTGAGATTTTTTTCAAAAAAACTCGAGAAATCAGTGGTCAGATATTTTTACTGATACTAGTGTAGTTTTATGCCAATTCTAACCTCAAAAAATAATAAATACTCAAGGAAAATATGTATTGGCATTTTCTATCATGAAATGTCAAATTGTAAATTTTATAAATTAATTTTGAATTTTGTAGTCTTACAAGTATTATGCTCGTAAATTTTACTTTTCGTTCTAGTTGATCTATTTTCAAAAATTTTACAAGTTCATTTCCTTCACTTTAGAAATCAATGTTTTGAATAATATGTGGTCTTGAATTTGTTTTACTTCAGTGTCAAGAAAATTTCATAATTTTTCTCGATATTGAAATACGAGTTATTCTTTACTCGTAAAATTTTTACTGGAATCCTCTCGAGTTTTAAACATCAAAATTCACCTAATATTGTCATTTAACTACCATTAAATAAATTTTAAAAAAATTATTTTATTTTATGAATTTTAAAATTTTTTCTATTATCGAAATACAGAGTTTCTACTTCGTAAATTTCTTCAGTAGGATTTTTCGTATTTCATAATTTTCAAAATTATTTAAATATTATTTTTTAGTCCATATTAATTCTACTTGTAAAAAATCAATTTATTTTATGAGTTTTGAGTTTTTTCGTATTTGTCAAATTTTTTCCGGTAAAGGTTTTTCTCGTAAAATTTTATGAGTTTGCTATTTTTAAATATCTTTTGTACATAAAAATTTTATTTTTAGTATTAAATTGAATTAAATTGATCATTTGAAATATTATTAAAAAACATAATTTTTAATTTTTATAATTTAATCTTTTAATTAATTTTTACAGTATTTTATATATTATATACAAATATCAATCCAAATATCTCTAGAAATAAAAAATTTCATGCATTACATCACTCTAAAACGAGAAGGATATGGGCTTATGACACACAGTTATTAGTTCTAACCTAACAAGTAAACTTAACATTAAAAAAACATAAAATAATAATAAAATAATAAAAGAAAAATCCTATGAAAAGGCTTGAAACTTTCGACTAATGAGGGAAAATGCTCATTGGCTGAATCCTCCCCTTCTAAATAGGGGAGGATGTTATGTCATTTTTTTTAGAGTTTGGAGGAAGTCTAAAAAAAAAAGTTGAAAAAAAAAGATTTCAAAGCTTTGTTAAGGTATATCTCCACTTTAATCTTTGTAAATACAAAAAGTTTAGGGGCTAGTTTGCAAATAATAAAAAACTTTTATTTTTTGGTCAAAGGTGTTTGACCAAACCTTTTTGTGGATGTTCTTCATGATTTATATGCTGATTTTTATTTGATTAATTTTATTTTGTGATGTTTAGGTTATTATTTCTTTACTTAGGTACCTAAGTGTAAAATCGAGAAAGTTTATGGACCCTTGGGGAAATTTAGTATTTTTAGGACAAGATGTTATCTTTAGCATGAAATCATCCATTTAGATTATTTTAAATATTTTTAGCATCCCATTGGTCCTCCGATGAGGTGCTAAAAGTATAAAAACCTTTCGTATTCTTTTGGTTCTCCGTTAGGGTACGAAATGTAATTTTTAAAAATTTAGTAACCTATTGGAAATTTTCATACTTTAGGCCATTTTGGTAATCTAAATTGCCCACCTAGAGTAAGAATCATCATTACTTGTCCTTTCGAGTCTACTAGGGGTACCGGGATACTTTCAGGTCGAAGGTATACCCCAAGGGCATTTTCATAATTGTTCTCACCAGGATGCTTTTATGCCAATGGTGAAAGTTTAAGGTTCTTTTAGCGTTTTAAGGTTATTTTTTAGTCCATTAGGGGTACCGGGATACTTTCATGTCGAAGGTATACCCTAGAGGCATTTTCATAATTTTTCTTATCGAGATGCTTTTATGCCAATGGTGAAAGTTTAAGGTTCCTTTATCCTTTTAAGGTTATTTTTGAGTCTATTTGGGGTACCGGGGTACTTTCATGTTGAAGGTATACCTTAGAGGCATTTTCGTAATTTTTTTACTAGGATGCTTTTATGCCAAAGGTGAAAGTTTAAGGTTCCCTTAGCCTTTTTAGGTCATTTTTTAGTCCATTTGGGGTAACGAGATACTTCAATGTCAAAGGTATACCTCAAAGGCAGTTTCATAATTTTCTTTACCAGGTGCCTTAGTGTCGATGGTAAGCCTTAGAATATTTTAATTTTTCTTAGAACCTGATCTTAAGTAGTTACCGGGTGCCTTAATATCCATGGTAAGCCTTAGGAATATTAGTGTCGATGGCAAGCCTTAGGAGTATTTTAATTTTCCTTAGAACTCAATCCTAAGTAGTTACCGGGTGCCTTAATGTCGATGGTAAGCCTTAGGAATATTTTAATTTTCCTTAGAACCAAACCTTAAGTAGTTACCGGGTGCCTTAGTGTCGACAGTAAGCTTTAAGGATATTGTAATTGTTCTTAAAACCTAGTCTTAAGTAACTACCCGATGTTTCTATGCCAAAGGTATACTTTAAGGATAGGTTCATTTTTTTCTTGTATCTTTTAGTCCTTGGATTCAAATTAGTATTTCAGTGTCCAGACTGAGTCATATGTCCTTTATTTTTGTTTCAAATAAAATTTGTATGTCTTTTAAAAATAAAGGCAATGTCTTAGAGTTAGAGTGGTGTGTGAAATTCCTCCTACCCATATGTGATAGGGGTTTTATGGATCATTCTAATGATAAAGTACCCTTTTCAAAATGATAATCGGGAATTTTATACAAATAAAAAAAAACCTTTCACATTCTACTTGGTACTCTAATAGGACGTGAAAAACATATTTTTAGAACCTTTTATGTCCCTTTAGTTCTCCGTTAGGGTATAAAAGGGAATAATGAAAACTTCCATGTCCTATTGGTTTTCCGATGAGGGTGCGTAAGACGTTTTAATTTTTTTAAAAATGCAAAACCTAATTTTCTCTCATAGAATAATAAAATCTTACTTGAACAATATGAGAATTGTAATCAAATGCCACATATTGAAGCCAAATAAAATTAAAATTTAAGTTAACACGTAATTAATAAGATACCAAATTTTAGGCATCACGAAAAGGTCTATCCTTACTTGTGATTGTAACCAACTCTCGAACTTTTCTATATGATCTTTGGTATGATTGTGGGCCTTGGAGTTTGTATTCTAAGGTTTCATAATTCTTGAAATGCAAACTTTAGTAGGTGACCAATCTTAGCTAACCCAAATAGATTGGTGGCGACTCCAATAAATAGTCATTTTATAATGACTATTTAAGGTTAAGTCGAGTAAGCGATTTATGTCGACCACTCAGTCCCCAAAAATAAAAAAATGTCAGTAATAATCTGGCCTATACAAATAAAAAAATATAAAATAATAATAATAAATTTAATAAATATAAGAGCAAAGGCCATTTAAGTCAGGCTTGGTTAGGATTCGTATTTAGACCACGTTACGATAATCATCAAATATCTATTCAACGCACCAACTTTATCAGGAAGGATAACTAGGTGGCAAGTTCTACTATCTGAATATGATATCATTTATGTAAGCCAAAAGGCGATCAAAGGACATGCCATTGCAGAATTCTTAGCAAGTCAGGTGCTTGACAATTATTAGCCGTTGGATTTTGAATTCCCTGATGAAGACTTGATGAATATTACGGCTAAAGAAGAAGAAGAAAAGTCATCAAAAGGATCTAAATGGAAAATGTATTTTTATGGAGCATCAAATGCATTAGGGCATGGAATTAGTCCAATTTTAATATCTCTAGAAGGGGATTATTGCCCTTTTATAGCTCGAATAATTTTTTATTGCACCAACAATGTAGCGAAATATGAGGTGTGTATTATGGGCCTACGAGTAGCATTAAAAAAGAAGGCCCAGGTATTGAAAGTCTATGGAGATTCAACCTTGGTAATTTACCAACTGCATCGAGAATAGGAAATGCGAGACCCAAGGTTGCAGTAATATAAAAAATTGATTCTAGAATTACTAAAAGAATTCGAAGAAGTAAACTTCGTTCATCTATTCCATGATGACAATTAAATGGTAGATGCTCTAGCCACCTTGGCTTCGATGTTCAAAGTAAACAAGGGGCAGGAGGTGACACCCATTGAGATAAGTATTTATGAATTCCCTGTATACTGCTACAACATTAAAATTGAGGCAGATGGCCTTCCATGGTATCACGATATCATAAATTATTTAAAGGATTGAGTATATCCTCCAAATCCCTCAGAAACTAATAAGAGAACCTTAAGAAGGCTGGCGGTAAATTTTGTCTTGGACGAAGAGATTTTGTATATGAAAAGTTTCAACCAAACACTGTTAAGGTGTGTTGATGTTTCAAAAGTAAAAAAAAAATAATAGAAGAAAAACATGAAAGGGTTTGTGGGATTCATGCCAACGGACACAAGATCACAAAACAAATCATGAGATTGGGCTATTTTTGGACAACTATGGAGAGTGACTGTATCAAGTATGCCCGAAAGTGCCATAAGTGTCAAATCTATGCTGATAAATGCATGTCCCACCCTCACCATTACATGTCATGATTGTGCCATGGCCTTTTTCTATATAGGGAATGGATGTCATTGGACCTATTACTCCTATAGCATCGAACCGATATAGTTTCAACTTGGTGGCCATTGATAATTTCACTAAATGGGTGAAAGCCGCTTCTTTTGCAAACATCACAAGATTAGTGGTGATTAAATTTCTAAAAGCCAATATCATTTATGATTCGGGGTCCCTGAAAGAATTATAATGGATAATGCCTCCAACTTGAATAATAAATTGATGACGGAGGTTTTTACCCAGCTTGAAATCTCTCATCATAATTCAATCACATATCATCCAAAATGAATGGGGCCATAGAAGCTGCCAATAAAAATATTAAAAAGATTATGGGAAAAATGGTGAAGACTTATAAAGATTGGCATGAGAAGCTTTCATTTGCTCTTCTTACTTATCAAACCTTAGTACGGACCTCGACTGGGGCAACACCTTACTCATTAATGTATGGCACAGAAGCAGTACTACCAATTGAAGTCAAGTTCCCATCACTTCGAATATTAATGGATACCAAATTAGGAGAAATTGAATGGGCACAAGATCACTACGAACAGTTGAACTTTATTGAAGAAAATAGGTTTAAAGCAATCCAGCATGGGCAAATGTACCAGAAAAGGATGATGAAGGCCCAAGATAAGAAGATTCGTACAAGATAGTTTCATGGAGGGGAACTGGTGCTGAAAAAAATCCTCCCGATACAAAAAAATCCACGAGGCAAATGGGCACCCAATTGGGAAGGGCCCTACGTGGTTCACAAGGTATTCTCAAGAGGCGCATTAATCCTTGCCAAAATAGACAGACATGTCTTACCAAACCCTATTAATGCAGATGGTGTAAAGAAATATTATGCTTAAAAAAATAAAAAAACAAAAAAATAGAAAAAAAACAAAACAAAAAAATCGGATGAAAACTCAAACAGGGCATTCGATTAAAAACGATGTAAGGGGAGGCTTCGAGTTAAAAACCCGAAAGGGCGACTTAAGCAAAAGAAAGAAATGATCAAATCATAAGCATGATATAATTAAATGCACCCCTAAAAAGATGGATCTATGCAGAAGTAGATATTCTGCTCAAAAAAAATCTTCGAAGATCTAAATTCAGCTGTCCAGACCTTTTTTTCGTCACTTACGATTATCTTTGTGAATCTATTCTTAGGCATTTTACCTTTATTTTTGTAAAAAAGCCAATATTCTACTTTTTTTTCTTTGAAATGCAACCTCTGTTAGACTATCTTTTCAATCGTGCTAACGTTTTTGCTAAATGATAATTAACGACTTCAAGGAATAAAGATGGATCAAAACAGATAACATACTAATTTCTTTGAGTTACTTTGGAATGAGGTTAAAACATTATGAAAATCTTGGTTCATATCTTAATTCCTTCGAACATTCTAAGAAACATTAAGGGTAGACAACTAACAGTCTTAGATAGAATTTTAATGATGAAAGAAGCTCAACCATTTAAAAAATATTCATCATTTTGTTCTGGCTAGCAAGGGAGTTGATGGAAATGTTAGGTCTTTGTTACATTCTAAAAACCATAGATGGGTCCAGCCGAGGACACCCCCACAGATTTTTAATCATATCCCTTTTCCTTAACCACTAGATGGTATTGATGCATCGCAAAGTCTTGTTTTCTCTCGGGGCAGGGACATTGCCCATATTTTCAATCATATCCTTTTTCCTCAACCACTAGATGATATTGATGCATCACGAAGTCATGTTTTCTCTCGATGTAGACATCGCCCATATTTCCAATCATATCCTTTTTCCTTAACCACTAGATGGTATCGATGCATCACATGACTATGAGTGGTATGCCCTACATATTCCTAATCATACCATTCTCTTTCAGTTACTAGATGACGCTAGTGCATCATAATTCAAATTCCTTAAAGGGCAAGAATAGTTATTTCTATAAAGACAACATTGGATTCAAGGCTGGCCCCTTACTGCTAAAAAGATTCTCTATGCTTTCTGAAGATGTTTTTTTCAAAGTGGGTTGAATCATGATTTAAAAAGAAAATGAATGAAAACAAGAAAAATAAGAACAAATCTAACCATGAAAATCCATGCACATTCATAATTGTGTAATTCACAAGTTTAAAACAAGGAAGGAAGAATAAACTATTAAAATGGATACTGCTTCAAAACCAAAAGGTAAGTCAATCTTTCTTTAAAGATTTCAAAAATTAGATTTTTTCAACCTTATCAAGGTTTGTCTCCAATCGATCGTACTCA
>JBBYHO010060050.1:0-35190 GCA_038382025.1 Adansonia gregorii
GACAATTGTATACTCATTGTCACCTACATAATTATGGTAATTAAGAGTAAAGGTTAGGAATGTTTCCCCGAGTGACCTTATTCTCTAGGTATTCTAGCAACGTTTTGGTATGGTTTGACATGGTTTAGCTCATAGGCTTACTATATGAGGTTTAGATTGATGCTTAAATAGGTGTTCGAATCGCTCCTCCATTCAGTAAGAACAGTTGAGGCACCCAGATCTTAGGCTCATCGTGGGTTTGGCAAACAAGGTTTGATTCAGTGGTTGTATTTCCCTATGCAAATGCGAAGGGTTACTCATGAGAGACATAGGTAATTTACATCTGAAAAGTTATCGCAATGCCTATGCAGAGGGTTACTTACAAAGATAGATAGCTCACTTCCTTCTAATGATTAGGTTATAACCACGCCATGGTGTTTGGTGAGACTTTAATGCATATACAAGTGCGTAGTGTGTGACAGGGAAATGATTAAACCTTTTTGCTTATTTTCGTATTACCATTTTTATTAAACTAATGATTATTTGAAAATAAGACAATCCTAATAATCATTTCAAACAAAAGATTAATTGATAAAATGAAAAAAAGAGGTCATAGTTAAATAATGACCAAAAATAAAAAAAATTAGGAACCTTGCAAGACATGACTAGTTATTAGCCTAACTCTTTATATTATCCCGAGTGGAGTTGCCAAGTTGTCGCAACGTGCCCCTGGGGTCGATCCTGGCAGATCTATGGGTGCATGTGACTTAAAATATTTTCTGACTTGGAAATGTCTTCTTGGCCGAGACATTTCCTTCGCGACATGATGAGAACGAGAAAGTATGGATTTTCGACTTGTGATACAGTGAGGGGGACCATAAGATGAATAGCCATCTTATGGGTTTTAGGTGACCATCATGAAATGGCCAATACTTGGAGTCGCCATTGATCATTTCGGGTTAGGCATGATCGGATGCATATTGAAACCTATGTTTTGAGTTATGAAACTTAAAACATTGATTTTGCAGTCTATATAATATAAAGATTTGTCGTTTAGGTTCAGGAGTTAGTTATGCACGATAAGGTACGAACCTCTTCGTGATGCTAAAAATTAGTACCTTACTAGCTGTATCTTATTTTGGTTTTGATTCTTTCGATCTTAACTTGTCACTATTTTGATATAACCTTTTTTTAATGCATGAATCTTATAAAAGTACAAATCCAAGTCTTGATGAAAAAGATTTAATCTCATACACGCCCCAGAGAGATGGGGAATATAGAGATTTTCAATAAAAATGAGCTCTACATTTTACTTTGAAAATGGAATATTCCATTTTAGGCATTGGAGAGATACCTACATGGAATATTACCTTTAGTTTTATTTGAAAAGATGGGAAAACATGAATGTAAATAATCATCATAAAGAAATCATGTTAGTAAGGCAATAAATGAAGTAACATAACATGGATCATTCAATGCAATGATAAAGAAAAATGATGGACTATTGGAATTTATCTCGTACTTGGCATTGATTATCTAAGAATAATCAAATCAACAACTTTTGAGATAAATCTGGGTTTCTTAATTAAACGAGGTTTGTTTGACATATTCAAGGAAGTTCGGGAAGGGGAAAACTTTAATTGTAGTTGAAAGATAGGGTTAGAGTATCCCTTCAAAAAGATTGGGTTAGAGTATCCCTGTAGATGATGAATAATTTTGAAGAAGGAAGATTTTTTTAAAGGTTGACAATTTTGAAAAATAAGGTTAGAGTATCCCCTTGAAAAGTCAGGGTTGGAGTACCCCTATGGATAACAAATAATTTGACAAAGATTTTTTAGATCTTAACAAATTTGAGGAGCGGGATTAGAATGTCTTTCTTATTTCTTTATGTTTACGAGTACAAGCTCAAGTCATTGACATTCGAACATCCATGACTAAAAAGAAAGAGTGGCATGAGTGTCAAGAACTCATTTGCATAGCCTCAGAGTATTTTGGGACGATAAAATAGCCTGTTAATCATACAACTCAAGGTTTTAACTTAAAAAACAAGGCACAAACATTTTGGGAACAAGTGTAGGGCCATTTTCATTGCAAAATCAAAAGATTTGAGCTCGTTTAACTAAGATTTAAGATCTAGAAAACTTAATTTCCCCTCAGATATTTTGCCAACTTTAAGAAAAATGTTAAGTTCACATTAATCTTCATTGGTTGAGGTTAACATGCTTAGCTTAGGGAGCTTTTGAAAATCTATTTTTTATAGCCATCAAGCATCATTTTGACAAAGAGAAGACAACAAACATACAAGAGGATGGCACATAACATGAATGAGGATGCTAACGTTACTGATGGTCTAGACAAAGGAAGTGTTATGCATATTGATAAGAAAATGTTATGGATGTTGAAAATGATAATGATTAATGCAAGCTAATTTATAAATGTGCTTGAAATGTGTTAGGCTAATGATTCATACATGGATTAAGGATAACAAGATGCATGGACATGGCATAAAATGCATGAGCAAGAACTATCAAGATAATAAGGAGGAAATGAGGCATTTTGCACATCAAAGGGTAATTAAGGCATCCAAATCCTAAACTACCATAACCAAAAGCCACAACAATGCATGATAATCCTAATAGGGTGATGGAAACATGGAGAGCTCACTAAAATGATGAAGATGCTGTAAAATAGAAGATGAAAGTGATAAAGTAAGAAGTTATACCAATAAAACTTCAATTTTTGGCCAAATAGTTGGAGCAGCAAAGATGGCTTGAATTTTCCTCTTTTCCTTGCTGTTAATAAGCAAGAAAAAGAGAAAAATAATGAGGTTTTGGTTCTATTATGGCTATGGGTGATTTTAGAATGTGTAATGGTTGGGAATGACTATTTTGGGGTTATTTTTGGGTAGTGAGTGAAGAGCCATAGGATCATGGTTTTCTTGGTGTAGGAATGTGTTTTGAAAGTTGAAAATGAGATGGAATCTGACTTCTTTAGCTGAGATATAAATGGCCTATTTATACCAGCATTTTAGAGCCAATTTAAGGGTGTTTTTGGTCATTTCTCAAGGGAAACAAAGTGGTGTCAGCTTGGTGGTTGTAGAGTGGCTATAAAGAGCGACTTGCTACCAATGTGATGGAAATAGGGTGGCTCGTTTAAATGCTGAAATGAATTTCTAGCAAATAGGGTGGTTGATGGTGATCTTAGTTAGCAAACTAAGGAGGAGTGGGGTGATCATGTGACATTGAACTTTTTAATCTAATTTAGACTTCAAAAAAAAAATGTTTTGATTAATTAAAAAGTCCAAATTCATAGTATTATATGAGTTTTCATTGATGCAAAGAAACGAGTTAAAATCGAGTTTTTGATTAATATGGATGAGTCAAAAATGCCCAGGTCATGGAAAATTAGCCCATTGCTAAAAGAATTAGCCTAAACAAAATAAGGTGTCTACAAGTTCCACTTTATCATTATTTTCAAATAATCCCTTTTAATGCATGAATTTTCATGAAAATTCTAAATCCAGGTTTTAAAAGAAAATTAGTTTACCTATGCACCTTAGAGGTATGAGGAATATAGGAATTTTTTATAGAAATATTTTTAGATTTAATTTTAGAAATTTGGATATTTCGTGTTAGGTACTAGAGAGATCCTGATATGGAACATTACCTTGTAGTTTTTAAAAATAATTTTAAAATATGAATAAACAATGATCATTATAAAAGAAAACATGTTTTAAATTAAAAAACAATATAATAATATTACATAAAAATAGATAAAAAAATAAAAAAATGGATGATCAAAACGTATCTCGTAATCATCTTTAATTATTTAAGAATAACTAGAATGACAATTTTGAGATGGGTTTAGATTCGATGGTAACTAGAGGGCTAAAAAAAGAGGCTTTAATTAATAAAGTCAAGGATGTTTGGGAGAGAGAATTTGGATTCCAGTTAAAGTTTGAAAAGCAGGGTTAAAGTATCCCTTTAGAATATTAGAGTATCCCTAATGGTTATGGTTTTGGATGTGTTCAAAAGAACATTTTAATTAAAAGTCTTTTTGGTAAGTTCTGGGAGAGAAAAAATTCTAATTTTAAAAGAAAAATGAGGTTGGAGTATCTTCAAAGCCCTAAAGGTGAAAATTTTATGTTTAAGAAGGTTTTGACTAGAAATCCCAAAAAGATCTAGAGAGAGAAAATTCAAGTTTTTAATGAAAAATGAGGTTGGAGTAGCCTTTTAGGAAAATTAGCTTTAAGTATCCACAAAGGTAAAAATTTTTGATATATTTAAAAAAGTTTTGATTAGAAAGAAAATTTAAGTTTTGGATGAAAAATGAGGTTTGAGTATCCTCTCAAAGAAGTAGGACTGGAGTATCCCCATTGATGAAAATTTGATGTTTATGGAGAAAAAGAATATTTTGGATAAAAAAGGTATTTTAAAAATAGAACCTGAGAGTTTGAATAAAATTAGTTCTTTTGTTTTAGCCTTGATCTGAGCCTAAAATGCTTGTGTTATATTATGTGACTCCATGGGAAATCAATCGGATGCACTTCTAGATGTTTGAACCTCTTGATAAAGGTGGTTCAAGAAATCGGTTAATTTTAATTCCAAAAATAAGGGATAACGACATGTTATCTCTTTTCCTAAATTTATTTTGGATTTATCTAAAAGCTTGAGGGGGTGAACAAGGTGTCTTGGAAAGGTAACTCACCAAGGATTAATATAAAGATACTTTAAAAATCCTAGAAAATCACTTTCTAGGTGGAATCAGTTTTCAAAGTTGGGTTTGTTTTGACACTTGTAGCATATGCAGGGGAAAAAATGTATTATACTTTGGAAAATCATCTTAAATCTTTCCAAAAAAGGAATTTTTCAAATTTTCTAGAAAAAAATTTAAAAACTTCAAAAAATCATCTGATGGGTCAAAATGGCCCAAACAAAATATAGTTCGTTGGTTCTAAGAGTTCCAGACAACAAGGATTTGAAAAATCATAACTCTCTTATCTAGAATAGTCTAGGTGCAAACAAGACATTGTTAGAAAGGTAAATCATTATTCTTTCAAGGAAAATTATTAAAAAATTCTAGAGAAATGCATTCGGTCTTGAGAATAATTTTTTTAATGGTGGGCACAAGGCTACCAAAGCAAAAAACAAGGGAGTTTTTCTGTTTATTTGAGTTTTTTAGGACTAAACTCATGCCAAAAACATCCAAATGCCTGTGATAGAAAGGAATAGGTGACATGGGCATAGTGAATTCATTCCATAATCTTAGTGTAGTTTGGGATAATGAAATAACTCATTGACCATGCCACAAGTAAATATATTAGACTCAAGTTAAGGCTTAATGTTTTTATCAAAGAAAAAGGCCATTTTTCTAAGAAAACAACATTTCTAAGGTTATTCAACCTTGAATCTACCCTTGGAAAGTCTGATTTGTCCTAAAGATTAAAGGACCAATTTAATGAAAACATTAAATCCATGTTAGTCTCCATCTATTAGAGATAGAACAAATTTTACTTTGGGATTTTGAAAATTAGATTTTTTTTTTGCAACAAACAAACAGGCATTCTAACAAAAAGGTTATGAATAAGATGCAACATACACAATAGTGAGCATGGAGAACACATTAAAAGAAACAAAGATAATATTTTGACAATAAAAAAGGTGGCAAAATGTAAAGTAATGAAAACTAAGATGCATAAGAATGCTAGGCTCATGAATGACATCTAGAATTAAAGCCATGGATGATGCTATGAACATGTCTAACCAAAGGAAAGCATGCTGGAATTTTCAAAATGGCTGTTTTTATTCCTTGAAACTTATCAAGATGTAAGAAAAAGCATAAATATGCTTAAAACAAATTAAGGTGAATATCTAAGCATGTGTTGAGTGTGTGAAAATGGATAAAACATGACAAATATGCATGAGTAGGGCCTATTTTTATGGTAAAAATGAAACATGGCACATTTGGTCATCAAAGCAACATCAAAACATCAAAAGATCATTAAAAAAAAAACCTAAAACTACCACATCTAAGGCCATAATAATGCACAAAAGCCCTAAAATGGTCACAAGGACATGAAAAGCTTATTAGAATAATGTAAATCCTAAAAATAGAAAATAAATAGAGAAAAATAAAGAAAGATACTAGAAAGCTTTGAACTTTTACCTTTACTTGAAGCAGCAATTCTATGCATAGTTTCTTTCTTCGTTTAGCTATTAGTTAGTAAGAAAAGGATGAAAAAAAAGCTTTTGGTTATTGTCTAGATGGGAGGGAGTTTTTTATTGTAAAAGGAAAGGAAAAAGGTTTTTAGAGGTTTTTTTAAGGAAAAAAGGGAGAGCTACGAGAATAAAGGAGTGTTTTCAATGTAACAATGTTCATATGTCTAGAAAGCCCCTTTTGCTGAGCCAAAATTGGCTCTTTATAGTCCAAGGTCCTGCTAATGCATTAGAACCAAAGAAAGGCATTTTTGATTTTTCCCCATGTACTTTATGGTAGCCCTAGGTGCCATGCTCAGCTGGCTAAAATTTTATTGGTTGTTAGCGGTAAAGTGGTAGAGCAGAGAGGCTTTAGTAGTTTGCAACTAGATAAAAGCCAACTATGCCCTCTAATAAACCATACATTTCATGAAAATGTCCCATTATTGAATAATTTTAGACCTTAAAATTTATTAAAACTGAATCATATATCTAAAGCTGAGGCCTAGTATGAATTCTACTGATTTTTTATGCAAAAACATGCTTATGTTAGAATTTTCATATTGATGGTGCAAAGGCTAAAAGACAGTTCAAACTGGAAAAAATACCTTAGTGTATCGATAAAAATATTTTGTATTAATACTTGCCCATGAGTATCAACAATGAAGTATTTATCAATACCAAGAGCAAAAGACATTTCTAGTCTCAAGACTCTGAGGCTTATTTCGATATTACAAAGGCTTGTATCAATACTCTTGCTTAGGTATTAACGTATTTGGTCAAAAATCATGATGTTTACTATTACCAAGGCTTGTATCAGTACACATGCTAACTATCAATACCACATCTTAGCTATCAATACAAACCTTCTTACATCGATACTAAATGTGAAAATTTGAATTTTTGATGATATGAAAGCTTGGCATCAATACCTATGCACCAATATGACTTACATGTACCTTAGGCTCTCTAAATTACCTCACTTTGGTCCTAAGAATGGGAAATTGACTTGTGCTCATTTGTGTAACTCCAAGGATGCCCAAGATGATGAGCTATAATGCCTTAGATGATAGCTAGGACAAAAATGCGGTATCTACAACTTCCCTTCATTAGCTGTTGCTCGATAATAAGAATAGGGCAAGCCAAATATACACTATTTTGTTTAGGGTAGGATAATTTTTCTTTAGTGCCTGCAAAAATGAAATTTTAATTAATATTTTGCCATGATAATCATAAAATATTGGCCACAACTCTGACAAAAGTCTAAATAGTTGCCCAAATCTTGTAAGGTTTACCCTCCTACTAGGCTTTTCAAATCTTTCTTAACATTTAGCCTCCCTAGATATGCTTCAACTAATGTGGACTTTAAGTCAATAGTTGCCCAACTCTTTTTTGGTAGATTGGTGCCTAGCTCTTTCTGGATAGACTTGATTGCCTCTAGCTCTTCTTGGACTAACTCGATTAGCCTCTAGCTCTTTGTGTACAGATTTGATGGGTGGTTGATTCTTTGCAAACAGACTAGACTAGTGTATAGCTTTTTATGGGTAGACTCAATCAGCCTCCAACTTCTTATGGATAAACTCGATTGGCCTTTAGCTCATTGTGGACTAAAAGAAAAAGGCACCCAGCTCCTTATAGACTAAAAAGAAAAAGGCATCCAGCTCTTTGTGGATTAAAAAAAAAGAATCTAGCTCTTTATGGACTAAAAGAAAAAAGGCATCTAGTTCTTGGTAGACTAAAAGAAGAAAAGTGTTTGGCTTTTGTGGACTAAAAGAAAAAAGGCATTTAGCTTTTTGTGGATAAAAAGAAAAAGTTATCCAGTTCTTTATGGATTAAAAAAGAAAATGGTGTCTATTTTTTAATGAAATAAAATGAAAAAAGCATCCAGCTCTTTGTGAACTAAAGGGAAAAAGGGCATCCAACTCTGTATGGACTAAAAAGAAAAGGCATTTAGCTTTTTATGGACTAAAAGGAAAAAAAAGTTTCCAACTCTTTATGGACTAAAAGGAAAAAGATGTCCAACTCTTTATGGACTGAAAGAAAAAAAGCATCTAGCTGTTTTTGGATTGAAAGAAAAAAGGCATCTAGCTTTTTGTGGACCAAAGAGAGAAAAACGTCCAATTCTTTATGGATAAATGATATGAGTTTAGGTATCTTTCTCGAATGGCTTTTTAATTTATGAGCTCGTGAGGTTAGGATTATTACGTAAAACCTGTAAAGGGTTTTTGAAGATAAAAATTTATAACTAAGATTTTTGCTAGTTTGACTTTTATGAGCAGGAGTTTGTACCTGAAGGATGTTAATTGTTGTATGAATGATGCATAAAGATGCAACTGCATGTTTAAGTGATACAAAGGTGATAACTTTAAAAGCCTTATATGGTGATTAATTTTGGCCATTGTAATCATTTATTCTTCAACGAAAGTGATCTCTTGTCTTGGGATTCATCAACCTTGTTTTAGATTTCCAAAGGTTGTAAATGTTCAGATTGCTTTTAAAAGGTATAGATGGCCTGTGATGTGAGGAAAAGGTCTTAAGCTTAAAAAGCTTGTGTTTAAAGACTCTTTGTTGAGTTGAGTTTGCTAGCAAGTGTAAAGGATTTACCTTTTCAATTTTGATTTAGAAGGTACCTTTAGTGGTTTGAATTTTGTTGAGTTGAGTTTGCTAGGAAGTGTAAAGGATTTATCTTTTCAATTTTGATTTTCAAAATCTCAGTTATTTTGATAAAAACTGGAAAAAAAATTTGGCCCTTACTTTTTAGTTTAGATTTTATGTGGAGTAGGTTTTGAGCATGTTTTTAGGATGTGAAGGTCTAAAGGTAAGACCAATTATGTCTCCAAGGTTTATTCTTGATATTTAGACATGAAATGAAATTCTTGTGAAGTTTCCATCTTTCAAAGTAATGCTAGGAAAATTTTGTTATTAGTTCTATTAATTTTCAAGCATTATCAATTAAATGATATACATGATGCAACTTGGGATACATGAATTATAGAAGGGTTTTGAGAAATCAAATAATTACATTTCATTCAAAATAAAGAGGGAACAAGTTATGACAAATTTTGAGATCATGAAAGATTTTGAGATACAAAAAAGTTAATAATGGTTTTCCTAGTTATCAACCCCCAATGTTGATGACATAAATCTTCCACTAAGTGCTTTCAAAGATGTTTCTTAAGAGGTTAATCCTTTCGATGGTGATTGACTTAAGAATATATTCTTCATATTACCTTATGGTGGGCGGTTGCCTTAAAGTTAGGCAGACACCTTTTTTTTTGGGCGTAGGCACGAGTGAGATTTAGTAGAGTAGATCAGCGTAGGATAAGTGAGTTAAGTTATAATTTAGTGCTTTGGTCGAAGAAGGATCAATTTAGATTGGGTTAAATTTTAGGGAGAGTTTGGTTATTTATGCTTACTTTTCAAGTTTTCAACCTAAGCAAGTCTGTTTTCCTAGACGTTTTCTTTTTTTTTTTTTTTTAGTTTTTGAAAGAAAAAGAAGAATGATAAGATGCGCTTTTGGGTTTTCATCCTAGAATCCTTTAGGCATAGCATTTCTAAATAGAGTCGAAATTTATAAGGTTGGGCAACTTGTTGCTATTTATCTCAGTTAAGATTAAGGCTCTACCAAAAAATATATGCTTTAGCATATACAATCCTTTCCAATTTAGAGTTCATTTTCCTCGAGCATTTTTATGAATTAGGAGGATTTGTTTGAGTACTAGTTCACCTTCTCAAAATTGACGAGGAAACCTTTTTTTTTTGTTATACACCTTCATCACACGCTTTTGATGCATTTGCCCATGATAGATGGTTTTCATTCTTTTTGCCTCAATGAGATTGAGCTGTTCATATTGGCTTTTGGCCCACTTGGTTTCTTCAAGTTATGATTCTCTCAAGACTTTGAGTGAAGGGATTTACCTTGATAGGTAAAGCATCCTCCATGCCATAAACTAGGGAGAATGAGATGGCACCTAAAAAAGTTTGAACTGCTTTGTGATAGTCATGTACTGCAAAAGCAACTTTTCGTGCCAATCTTTATATGGTTCAGCTAGTTTGACTATTTTTTTAATATTTTTGTTAGTTTCTTTGACTGCCCTATTCATTTTTAGATGGTAGGACACTGAGTTATAATGTTGAATTTCAATTTGGGAACAAACTACTTGCATAATCTTATTTCCTAAGTTATGCACATTATCTATAATAATTAGTTTAGAAAAACTATATCTGCAGATGAGGTCTCATTTCACAAATTTGCATACAATGAACTTGGTGACATTAGCATAAGAGTTCGCTTCTACCCACTTGGTAAAATAATCCCTAGCAACCAAAATAAAGCTATGCTTGTTAGAAGCCTTGGGGGTGATACAATCTAATCATGACAATGCCCTACATAGAAAAATGCCACAAAGCTATCATAACTTGCAAAAGTGACACGAGACATGGATTTTATTTGTATAGCTTTGGCATTTATGGCATTTTCAAGCATAGTCAATGCAATCTTTCTGAAAAGTCAACCAATAAGAGCCTAACCACATGACTTGCTTCATCATTCGATGTCATTGGTGTGTGTACCATAAATTCTTTCATGGACTTCTTCGACAATACTTTTAGCTTTGGAGGCATCCATGCATTAGAATAGTACCTAGTCTTAGCCTTTCTTGTAAAAAACTCCAAAATCCAAAATAAAGCCCCTAATTATCCTTCGAATGGTTCTTTTATCAGTTTTAGTAGCATATTAAAGGTATTGTTGATCTCTGATGTATTGGAGGATGTCATGATACCATGGCAGACTGTCTTTCTCTTTTTTGACATTTTACAATGTACCAAAATTGTAAATGCTCATATGAATGGAAGCAACATCCTATTCTCAATTAACTTTGAACATGGATGACAAAGTGGCTAAGGCATCGACTATTTTATTTTCTTCCAAAGGTAAGTGTTGAAAGCTGTTATCATCAATTTTTTTTTTGGTTTTAAGATCAACTTCTATAATGAATCAGTTTAGCATTATACGTTTGCCATTCTCCTTTCAATTGGTAGATGACTAGGGTCAAATCTCTAATTGCATACAATATCTTAATACCCCTTTCAAAGGTAGCTTGTAGCCCTATGATGCAGGTTTCATACTCAGTTATATTATTGGTACATTCAAAGTTTATTCTTGCAGTGAAAGGGTAGTAGTTTCCATCAAATGAGGTAAGAATTGCCTTGATTCCATGCCCAACGTATTTAAAGCTCCATTAAAGAACATTCTTTAAGATGAATTACTATTAGAAGTGTCTTTTACCTTGGATATGCACATCAAGTCTTTGTTGCAAAATTCAAAGTCTAAAGGTTGATAGTCATTTGTTGCTCAGCTAACTAAAAAGTCTGCTATTGCAAGTTTCTGGTTCACATACCTAATGTCATATTCAGAGAGTAAGATTAACCACTTGGCCAATCTCTCTGACAAGGTAAGGGCTTTGCTTAAAAATTTGATAGGATCAAGTTTGGCAATCAACTATATGGTATAGTAAAGCATGTATTGCCTTAACTTTCGAGCTATCCAGGATAGAGCACAACATAACTTTTTTACTACTGAATAGTTATTTTCACATTTTGTGAACTTCTTGCTCAAATAAGTAGATAGCCTACTATTTTTTACCTGACTTATCACATTGACCCAATATACAATCCATAGACTTATTAAAATCCAAAAAATACAAGATTAATGGTCAATCAGGCACTTATGGCATAAGTACTAGTAGGTTCGAAAGGTAGCGTTAGACTTTATCGAAGGTTTCTCGGCCTTCTTCATTCCACTCTTTGAGATTCTATTTTTGAAGTACCCAAAAGATCGAATTGTATTTATCAGTTAGATGAGATATAAATCAAGCTACGTAGTTTAATTTTCCCAAAAAACTCTTCACTTATGTTTGGATTCCTGTTGGTGGTAGGTTCTGGATGGCATTGACTTTCTTTGAATCATCTTTTACTCTTTTTTTGCTCACAGTGAAGCCTAATAGCTTGCTAGATGTGACACTAAATGTGTATTTCATAGGATTTAGCTTGACTTGGTATTTGTAAAGCTATTTGAAGAGTTTCCAAAAACTCTTCCACAAGGTGGCAATGTGTTCACTCTCTTTTGGCAATTTGGCAATCATATCATCCACAAGGTTGCCCTAGTGTTTTTGAGCCGGAAGGGCATTACTTTATAGCAAAAAGTACCCCACATAGTCACAAAGATGGTTTTCTCTATGTCCTTAGTTACCATTTAATTTACTTATAATCAAACAATGGAATTTTTGGTAGTGTTGTCTACTAGGGTGTTAATGTGAGGTAAAGGGAATTGTTTTTTAGGTTAGCTCGACTCAAGTCCTTATAGTCTACATACATCTACACCTTGCCATCATTTTGAAGGATTGGGACTATATTGGCTACCCATTTAGAATATTTTGCTCCTTCAAGAAACCTTACCTCAAATTGCTTCTTCATTTCCTCGTTGATCTTCAAAACCATCTTCGATTTCATCTTTCTAAGCTTTTGTTGTATGGGCTTACATTCATGTTTGAGGGGAAGTTTATGAACCACAATATTGGTCTCTAACCCAAGCATGTCCTAAGGGACCAGATGAACATATTCTGATATTCTTAGAGGAGGTTTATCAGTTCAGTTCGAGTTGATGGTTTTATAAAGGTTTCAATTTTGATTTCCTTTTAATCTTCTTCTATTCCTAGGTTTACGGTATTAGTGGGTTCTTCATAATGCAATATTTGTTTTTTTATTAAATTAATCTTAATAGATCTTGCGTACAAAACTTTTTTTAGAATCTTTTTTAGGCTTAATTTCATCAACACGATTAGATACTTAAAATTGATATTTAGAATCTTAGTTGAATATTCATGTCACTTTTCTCTGGTACTTGAAAACATGGAAAAAAAACCATATAGTTTGAAAAAAAAATATGTAGAGAAAGGTCTAAAAGTTAGCAAAAACTATGAAAAAGGACATAAAAGATTAAATGCATAATGCTTAGTCATTTTCATGGATAATATTTAATAAAAAGGTGCCCATACAAAAGATCCTACAATGCTTTTGGGTGGTAGTATGTAGGTTTTGTTTGTAACATTACTTTGAAATAAACTTGAATAGTACAAGAATCTTAGTTTTAGTCCAAACACTTGGAACAAATCCTTGAAAACATAAACTTGTCTTTCTATCCATTGTTAACGTCTTTGGCTCATCAAGCATGCTGATTAAGAGATCATCAAATGCCTTGTTCAGTACAAGTGCAACATTATCAAAGGCAACATTTACATATCTTCTCAGACAAAAACTTTCCCAAAATGATGGAAATAACATCGATTGATACCCTAAATCTTGTCCCAATAGATGGGCCATCCTTTTCTCATGGTTCTTTTGAGCTTTTTTTTGTTGTGCATTGCATTTATACCCTAACCTTTTTTTGTTAATTCAGTTGATAACTTTTAGAGCTTTGGCAATTCCTTAAAGATGTTTTCTGAGCCCCTTTCCAATTAGTTATCTTTATTGATGGTTAACTTTAAACCAATATAAGTGTTCCATGATAGGTGAGGCTCAACCATTAGCAACCCTTTCTTGACATAAGTTGCATTAACTAACTCAAAGATTGACATGGGGATCTGGAACATCCTCATTTGGTTTGATATACGAGGTATTAGTTGAGGTGGCAATAATGATATCTTCTTCTCCTTTAATGCTAGCAACTTTGTTTTCAATTATGAATTTTAACTTTTGATATAGTGATGATGGTACTGCCCCCATAAAGTGAATCCAAAGCCTTCTCGATGGCAATTATATGATAGAGCAATGTCCATCACATGAAAGTCCACTTCACAAATGCATAGGCTGATTTGGTGTGAAATGGTGATGTTTCCCGTAATATGTCTATAAGTTCCATCAAACGCTCACACAATGTATGACTATTTTAGATATAAGATGCATCAATATGGAGTTTGTTCAAGCATGATACAAGTATTACATTCAGCATTGACCCTTATTAATGAGCACCTTAGGAAGGTGTTGCCTTTGTAGTATGTGGTAATGTAAAAGGCTTCATTATTTCCTTTTCCTTCATGAAGGATCTTATTATCACTAATAGATATCTAGCTGTCGGTAATAATGTTGTTTACTAAACAATGTAACTGGCCTATCGAGATATTATGAGGGACATATACCTCATTCAAGACCTCAAGGAAGGCATTTATGTAAGCTTTGGAGTTCAATAGAAGTGATAGCATGGATATCTTGGTGGGTTGCTTATTTAATTGATCGACGATGCTTTATTCACTATGCTTGATAAACTTAAGAAATTATATAGCTTCTTCCTCACTCATTGACTCTTTAACAACTATCAGATCTAATTCTTTGGTTGAAAAATTAGGTGTTTGAGTGATAAAATTAGTGCTCTTTTGTTGAGTTTCACTTTTTGATGCAGTTAGGGCATAACATTTGGCATTTTGAGCTAGATGTCCTACTCCTAAGTGGTCAATGTTTGCTACTTATTGACTAAATTCTCCAATGGTTAAATTTTTGCTTTCTTATTTGTAAGGGAAAGGGGATGAAAGCTCAATAATCATCTTTGGCATGTACTAATTAGGCAACTTTGATACTAGGTCGATTGTCAAATAAGACTAATGGCCTTTCGACCTTGTAAGGAGGATTATTCTCATCATTTTCCATGTTGTTAATAGATGGAATTGCATTTGATGGTTAGGTATGTGATGCTTGCTTTTTATCATATATTTTAATGTTGTCTTTATTAATTATTTTTGAACCATAGCACAAAACTCTTTGCACATTTAAAGAGTAGGGTTATAGATGATATGGAAATCACTAAAGTTATTAGTTCCCTCTTTTATCCTTTTGACCCCATTAACCAGTTTAGCCTGTACTAGAATTTATAACACTAGATTCAATAGTGTCCTGACCTCATTATGTTCTCTACGATCTCACAGTCCTTTTCAATAGCCATTTTTTTCATCTGATTTAGTAGAGTTTTAGAGAAGTTAGTTTTAAAATTGGACTTTAAACCTTGTTTAACCTTAAAATATAACTACATCTGTAAAGTTCCTTAGGTTGCTATTTACTATTTTTTCATAATAAAGCACTTGTAATGTGCCAACATATCAATAGTCATTTCTTTCTTTGTCAACAAAGGTTAAATTTAGGTGACCTCTTTCATCCATCTCAAAGTATACTATTTGAAATTTTCTTCTCTTCTCTTTTCCATGCTTATAAGGGAGAAACAAACTAAAACCCATTTGGTGTTAGGCCTCTCATCATTTATGGCATTGATAGATGGACTAATATACTTGTCATGCTTCTCATAGAACTTGATTTTAGGCCAATCCATCATCTCTTGGACCATCTTTAAAAACTGAGGTGTGTTGCAAAATGTTCCCTCAACCATAGTGGCAGCAAAATTATTCACTGGTTTTTTTACTTTAGTTTTTAATATCTGACATTATTTGAGTTTTCACAAAAGCCTATCATACCTTACTCACCAGCATCTTGACTTTTCTTATGCTTTTTTTGACCTAACAATCTTTCCTATCGATCACGACATTCACTTCTAGCTCTACATGGTTAGGAAACAGATTGGCTTCAATATTTAATCCAATCTCTTGTTTGACTTTGATCATAACTTTTTCTAGTAGACTCTACACCTTTCTCTCAAACAAGGTATAATTCTCAATAGAGTGACCTTATGCTCTGAAATGGTATTTACAATAGACATTCTCATTGCACCATTTGAGATTTAGAGGTGACTTTGGGTTTATGAATACTAAGGCCACTAGCTGACCTACTAATAAATGACTGTAAATCTTTTTGTAGGAGTAAAGAAGTGGCTCAAAGTGTTCCTTTTCTCTGGGAGCTTGTTGATTATTTAGAGTTCTTGTGTTGTTCTTATTGTGCATTATGCACTTTGAGCAGTGTTTTAAATGGGATTTGGCATAAAACTCATTGTTAGAGCAAACGCAATCAAATGAATGATTGTGGCACTGGTGAGTAGGGGTTAAAACCTGAACACAACATGTATGGGAGGCATATACCCTATGCTAGATGTGGTTTTTGAGTGAACTTAACATGATTTTCATTAAGAACGTTTAGCTCATTCTCTTTACCTTTAGCTGCAGACTTCTTGGTTGAGCTAGATAACTTTGCCACTTTTGATAGCATTATTAATCATTTCACCCAATATAGCCATATAGACAAAATTCTTCATGGCGTTACCTACCAACCTATCATAGCAGAGAGCCCATAAGGTGTTAATAAACATGGCTGTCATCTTTTTCTCAGTCAAAAGATTATGAACTTGGGCTACTTATTTTCTCCACCTTTGAGCATATTACCTAAAGCTTCCACAGGCTTTCTTTTCTATATTCATAAGGAAAAAAAGGGCCTAGTCAAAAATGTGCTTATATTGGTCAAAAAAGTATGAGCCAAATATACTTATGATTGATTTTTTACAGGATCAAGCCCTATATACAAACAAATGGTTGCCCTAATTAGGCTATCCTAGAAGCACTAAATAAGTAGCATTTCATTTTCCTCATACCTAGCCATCTTACAACAGTACAGGAAAGATGGGTAGTGGGGTCCTTAGTCTCATTATACTTTTCAAAATCTGGTATTTTGAATTTAGGTGGGATAAAGAGATGAAAAACTAATCCCAAAGATTTAGCATCTGTAATCCCAAAATTTTCATTTCTTTCAATAGCCCGAAAGCACTTTTTCTGTGACTAGTACTTATTTAAGTCTTCATCATTTTCTAAAGACCTTTGTACTCTTTCTTGCATCATTTGCTTATCGAGATATGGGAATATAGTCTTGCTAGTGAAAAAGCTCTAATAAAAAATTCGTAAACTAGATGGGGTACCATGTAGGATTAATGTATTTGAATGGTTGAGTTTGTGGATTATTGTTGTTGGAAGATGTTGTTCATGTGTTAATGACTTTAGTGCCACTGTTGAAGTTGCTAGTGAGATTGATCAATTCTTTTCTTGTATGACAATGCTTGTTTACCCTTTTTCCTTCAAAGCCTTAGATAATAGCTTATTTAATTCTACAATCTGAGCTTAAAGTTCCTTATTCTAATGGAGTGATTGCTCTTAAAACTCTTTATAAATGAGCTTGAGTCATTTAATACAGGCTTGGTGATCATTTTTCATGGCTTTTCGATGATTACTAATGGCATACTGATGATAAACGATAAGTTTTATGTTTTAAAGAACCTTCACTTTAGATTAATACTGGATTAGACTTTTATGATGTTTCATGAGCATATTTGATAAGATAACAGTGAGTATGCAATATAAATGACTATTAACATTCATGAATAAAGCAATAAAAGAACTAGGTTAGTCATGCAAATGCAAAAGGGATAATTGGATTAGTGGATAGCTTCACTAATAATGTCTTTTATTAAGGTAACAAAATATCCCGATTACACATGATTATATTTGGAAATGGCTGTCATGGTCACAGTGCTTGATCATATGTTAAAAGAAATACAAGAATTCTTATTCATAGGTTCCGATGGGTAGGATGTCATATCTCAATGACCAAGCTATGTCCATCATGTCCTAAGCCTCTAATTAGGCTATTGAATTTACTTGGTGAGATAAAGATGGTGGTTCTAGCAATTCTAGCATGCCTAATCAACCATTTGTAGACACTCTTGCTCTTGTTGTTTGAAAAGCTCTTATAACCTTGGTGAGCTTGTAGGGAATGCTCTAAATCTTGAATTCTAAATGTTAAAGTCTTATTTTTGACCTAGTTGGCTCTTAATCTAAGACTTTCCAAACATCCATCTTTTTCTTTGGTAAATTGATATGATGGCACAGGTTCTAGCAAGCTTCTCTCCATTGACCTTACATTTTTTTTCCATGAATGCAGCTCTTTTTCAAGGCTACCTATTTCTACCTCCCATTTTGCTGATAATTTACCAAGGTGTCAGACTTGTTTGCTTTACTAAGTGCTGCATAGTCTTTTGTTAAACTCCCAAGATCCTTCTTGAAGCAGTTTTTCTCTTTGATAACCTAGTTTGTTTTGCCATCATGAAGATAAAGGTCCATTTCGAATTAGCTCTTTTCTTCTTCTAAATGAGTGATTTCCTTGGTAAAGGTTGCCTTTTCTTATTTGAACTCATGCTTAAGCAATTCAATCTTAAAGTGAAATTCATTAATTAATACTGATGATGTTCCAACACTAGACAAAGGTAAAGTGTCACTGATGCAACAAATTCTCCACTTATCATATCTTGGAGTTATGCTACTTCCTTTCCAATACCTCTCTATGTGGCAGGTTTCTCTCCAAACATGGAAAGCTAGCTGAACTTTTGACTTATAGTTACGCTTGTCATAGTTGAAATCCCACTGCTCTAGGTCTAGGATGAAGGGTATAAACTGTCGGCTTTGAAATTATCGTAAGACTAAGATAGGTACATAGCTAATACTTCCCCACAATCCATAAATGGCACACAACTATGATCTCCATATCAGTATATAATTATCCATGCCAAAAACCAAGCAACCTTCCATGCTAGCTTTTTTCCTTTGAAATTTTTGGACCCATTACTCCTTGGACTTATCTTAAGGCCATTTAAGGACCGTAGAAATACGGCTAAAGTTAGGCAAATATTGTCTGACATTCTTTTTACTTTGAGGTAAAAGTGGCTGACAAACTAAATGTGAAAAAATAGCGTGCATCCAATGAATTGAGCTGTCCTTATTTTCTTGCAAAACATTGAGAGCTTGATTTAGAAATGGTGGCGAGTGAGGGATTAATGTTAGAGCACAATTAGAAAAAAGATCTGCTACTGTTCTTTCAACATAGCCAAGTGTTTTTGAAAATATGACAATACCATATAGCGCCAGTGCATAGACATCTTGAATTTTTAGGATGTTAATGGAATTCACCATTGCTTTCTTCTTGGCCCATGAGATGCACTTATTATTCCTCTTTGTCTTGACATGACTCTTGATCTAGGATTCTATTGCTCTGAGAATCTAAACTAATCTTTTCTTGAAGGTTGCAAAGCCTTATAGTATATTCTGTTGGTCTTGGCCCTCTTAACATTGAGCAACGTGGTATATTCGATGACCGCAGGGACCAAATCCTCATGATTGAAAATGAAGCATCTATATACCAAGTTTTGAAACTGAGATGCTACTCACAATAAGCCAATATTTAAATTGACCTAGAGTAAAAGGGTTAAGCCTCTATACCTCTTCGTGAATGATTCCCTTTCAACATTGTTCTAGTTGATCAATATATGCTTTAGATCTTGCCAATCATTCTAATGGTACCCTATTTTAACCTTCTCATGCATCATCGAGACATGCTCGGGTTTGAGAATGTTCTCGAGTTATGTTATTAGTGCTTCAACCATACTTTGACCTTTTTAAAAAGCTTCAGATCAGAAGTAGACCATTGCTCCATGATAGATACCTATTGTTGAACACTAAACCATTTGTCGATTATCCCATAATGGCGATGATTATGATGAAATAATGCATGCATCAAATAGAAAAGTAAAAGGGAAATGAATTAGTGATCATTCAAAATAATATAATCATAAGAATAAGGGAATAAAAGAATAGCAAAAAAATCCATCACAAAATTACCGCAACAATAGATGATAGGGTGCTTAAAATGATAAATATAGTTAGCAATACTCGTCCATCATCACCTATGTAACCATGGTGTATAAAAGTAAAGGTTAGAAAAGTTTCCCTAACTGACCTATTTTTTGGTTATTCTAGCAACTCTTTAATATAGTTTGACATGCTTTGGCTTGTAGGGTCCACTATATGAGTTTAAGTTAATGCCTAAATTGGTATCCAAATTGCTCTTCCATACGATAAGGATAGCCGAAGCACCCTGATCTTGACCCCATCGCAGGTTTGACAAAATGGGTTTCATCCGATGGATGTATTTTATTATGCAAATAAGAAGGGTTGCACATAAGAGACATAGGTAACCTATACTTCAAAAGGTCTTCCTATGCCTTGTGGAGGGGTACTTATGAAAGCCAATAGCTCATTTCCTTTTAATAATTAGGATGCTAACCTCACTATGGAGTTTGGTAGGAATTAATGCACATGCACATGCACAGTGTGTATTAGAAAAAAATAAACATTTTGTTTTACCTTTCTATTACCATAGTTTTTCAAATCAATATTTATTTAGTAGCAAAGTAGTCCTTGACAATCATAAGACAAAACCATGTAACATAAAAGGATAGAAGATAAAGATGAAAGGGAACTATATCTAGGTAATGATGGAAACCAAAAAAAATAAGAACTGAGTGAGATATAGCTAGATGTAGGCTTAACTCTCTAAGTCCCTAGCGAAGTCCCGAAGCTGTTACAATGTACCTATTTTTTGATAATCTAAAGAAAGCATGCGTGACTTAAAAAAATATGATTTGTTTGTTGGTGGAAGCCTTTAGCTTATCTTCTAATCAAGACTTGAATTAGGCATGATAATATGAAGGGAAAAAAGACCATTAGGCAAATCGCTCAATAATCTCAAAAAGCTACCATGAAGCGACCATAATTTTGGAGTCACCACCGATCATTTCAGGCTAGGCATGATCGAAAGCCTATTGAAAACAATATTTTGAATTATGAAACTTGAAACATCGATCTTAAGGTCTATAAGGTCCAAAGATTCATTGATAGGGTTTGGGAGTTAGTTACACATAGGGAAGGATTAGCACCCCTACGATGCTTGAAATTGATACCCACTAACCATGTCTCACTTTCATTTTGGTTTAATCATTCCATTTATCTCAAAATAATCCTCTTTAATTCATGAATTTTCATGAAAATTATAGATCTCAATTTTGAAAGAAAATTAGATTACCCATGTACCTCAGAGGTGTAGGGAAAATAATGATTTTTGAAATTAATTTTAAAAATTTGGATATTCCATGTTAGGCACTGGAAAGATATTGACATGAAACATTGCTTTGTAATTTTTTAAAACTTTAAAATATAAATGCACAATGATCATTACAAAGGAAAACATCTAAATAAAATGAAAAGAATATAACAATGTCGCATAAATATAAACACAAAAAGAAAACAAAAAGAAGGACAATTGGAATGTATCTCGTAATCATCTTCAATTATTAAGGAATAACCAGAATGACAATTTTGATGCATTTGGATTCAATGGGAACTTGAGAGATAGAAAAAATGAGGCTTTGATTAGTAAACCCATGGATGTCTAGGAAAGAGAATTCAAATTTCAAAGCAGTGTTTGGAAGAGGGGGTTGGAGTATCACAATGGTGATAGTTTTGGACATGTTTAAAGAAGGTTTTGATCGAAAGCCTTTTTAGTTGAAAGCTTTTTGGTAAGTTGTAGGAGAGAAAATTCATATTTTCAATGAAAAGTAGGGTTAAAGTATCCCTCAAAGAGCAGGGTTGGAGTATCTTCAAAGGTAAAAGTTTTATTTTTAAAAAAGTTCTAAATGAAAAGCAGGGTCAAAGTATCCCCTCAAAGAAGTAGGGTTGGAGTGTCCAAAAAGTTAAAAATTTTAGATATCTTTAAAAAAGGTTTGATTAGAGAGAAAATTTAAATTTTGGAAGAAAAGCGAGGTTAGAGTTTCCCTTCAGAGAAACAGGGTCGAAATATCCCCATTGATGAAAATTTTGACGTTTATGGAGAAAAATAATATTTTGGATAAAAATGGTGTTTTGCAAATAGAACCCTAGAGTTTGAATAAAATTATTTCTTTTGTTTACCCTTGATTTAAGCCTAAATGCCTTGTGTTATATTATGTGACTCCATAGGGAATCGATCGAAAGCACTTTGAGGCATTTGAACATCTTAATAAAGTTGGTTTAAGAAATCAAGTTAATTTTAATTCCAAAAATAGAAGACAATGTTGCGCTATCTCGCTTCCTGAATTTATTTCAAATTTATCCAAAAGTATTAAGGGGTGAATGAGGTGCCATTAGAAAGACAATCATCAAAGATTAGTATAAAAATATTCCAAAATCTTAAAAAATCTCATTCTAGGTAAATTAATTTTTGAATTTGGGTTTGTTTCACACTAGCAGCATATGCAAGGAAAAAGATGTACTAGATTTTGGAAAATCATCTCGGACTCATTTGGTATTGTTAAATGACTAACGATAACTTTCTAGGAAGGTAATTTCACAAACTTTCTTTAAAAAAATTTAAAAAATTGAAACAAAATCATCTAGTGAGCTGAAATGGCCCAAACGGAATGCAGTTTATTGGTTTTAGGGGCTCTAGATAGCAAGGATTCAAAAAATCACAACCTTTTCATCCGAAATGGTCTGAGTGAAAAATAAGGCACTTTAGAATGATAATTCAATTTTACATCAAGGAAAAATATTTCAAAATTGTAGAGAAATGTATTTGGTCTTGAAAATAATTTTTTTGTGGTGGGCACAGAGTTGTCTGAGCAAAAGCAAGGGAGTTTTCAATATTTTCGGGTTTTTTAAGACTAAACTCTAGCCAAAGGCGTCCAAACATCTATGATAGAAAGGAATGGGTGCCATGGGCATCACAACTTCATTCCATAGTCTCGAATTAGTTTAGGATGATGAAACAACCCATTGACCATGCCATAAATAATGGTTCTAGACTTAAGATCAAGGCTTAATGTTTTTATCAAATGGTCATTTTTCAAAGAATATAGCATTTTTTTAGCTTATTCAACTGTGAATCTAGCCTTGCAAATTCATCCCTAAGATTAAAGGTCTAATTTAGTGAAAACATTAAATCCATGCTAGTCTCCTATCTATTGAATGTAGCATAAATTTAACTTGGGTTTTCTGAAAGATTTTTTCAACAAACAAGAAAGTTTCTAACAAAAAGTTATGAATAAGATGAACATACATAACAGTGAACATGGATAACACATTCAAACAAACAAAAATGATATTTTAACAGTGGAAAAAGTGGCAAAAACATAAGGCAATGACAAGTAAGAGTCATAAGAATGTTAGCTTCATAAATGACATCTAGAATCAAGCCATGGATGATAGTATGAGCATGTTTAACTAAAGCATGCTAGAATTTTCAAGATAGCATTTTTATTCCATGACACCTACCAAGATGTAAGAAAATGCATGAATATGCTCAAAGCATGTTATGGTGAAGGTTTAAGCATGTGGTAAGTGTGTGAAAATGGATAAAACGCGATAAATATGTATGAGCAAGGACTATGTTTAATGGTGAAAGTAAAACATGGCACATTTGGTCATCCAAGCAACATAAAAACATCAAAAAATGGTCATGGGGACATGAATAGCTTACTAGAATGATGTAAATGCTAAAAATTGAAAATAAATGGAGAAAGGTAGAGAAAATATACAAAAGGCTTTAAACTTTAACCTTTACTTGGAACAACAATTCTAAGCTTAGTTTCTTCCTTTTTTTTATTATTGGTTAATAGGAAAGGAATAAAAAAGAAGAGCTTAGGTTATGGCCTGGATAGGAAAGAGTTTTTTAGTGTGAAAAGAAGGAATAAAAGGTTATCAGAGATTTTTAAAGGAGAGCTATGGGAATAGGGGAGTGTTTTTAATGTAACAGTGCATTGGAAAGCCCCTTTGTTAACCCAAAAGGGGCTACTTTATAGTCTAAGGTTCAACTAATGCATTTTAGAGCCAAAACAAGGGCATTTTTCCTTTGTACCTTATGGTAGCCATAGGTACTATGCTTAGCTAGTTAAAATTTGATTGGTTGCTAGCAGTAGGGTGGTAGAGCAAAGGGGCTATAGTAGTCTGTAACTAGAGAGAATCCAAGTGTGCCCTCTAACAAACCATATATTTCATGAAAATATCCTATTTTTGAATAATTTTGGGCCTCAAAATTTGTTAAAACCTAATCATAAGTCCAAAGCCCATGCTTGGTATGAATTCTGATGATTTTTTATTTAAAAACATGCTTAAGTTAGATTTTCAAATCACTGGTGCAAAGGTTGAAAGATGGGTCCAACTGGGTGTATCGATGTAAAACATTTCATATTGATGCACAAGCAACTTTTACCCATGAATATTGATACAATGAAGCATGCATCAATGCCAAAAGCAAAAAATTTTGTCTAAAGACTTAAAGGCTTGCATTGATACTACAAAGGCTTGTATCGATACTCTTGCTTGGGTATCATACATTTGGCCAAAAATCACAATGTTAGCTATTGCCATGGCCTGTATCGATACAAACATACTAATTATCAATGCCACGCCTTATCAAAAGCAAACCCTCTTATATCGATACTTCAAATGAAAATTTGTATTTTTAATGATGTGAAAGCTTGATATCAATCACTATGTAACAATGTGACTTGTACATACCCTAGGCTCTTTGAGTTACCTCACTTTTGGTAAAAAATAATAAGAAATTGACTGATGCTTATCCCTGTAACTCTATGAATGTCTAGGATGATAACCTCTAATGCATTTGATGATAGCTCAGACAACATGGGGTGTCTATATTACTAACAACATAGTTGACTATGGGGCTTATGTCATAAGGCTCTAAGTTGCCACCAAATAGGTAGAAGAATCTAACAAGTTTTTAGAGACTCAACCTTAGTAATCTATTAGCTTCGAGAAGAATAAGAAACCCAAGGTGCCAAGTTAGTCCTTTATAAGAAATTAATCTCTAAACTAAGATAAAAATTTGATGAAATGAGCTTTCTGCATTTGCCTAGGGAGGAAAACCATATAGCTGAAGCTCTAGAAAACCTGGCTTTAATGTTTAAAGTTAATCAAGAATCGAAGGTCACATCCATTCAAATAAGCATCTATGAGGCCTCATCACATTGTTAGAATATAGAACAGGAAAGGGATGGACTACCATGGTACCATGACATTTTTTACTACATTTAAGACTGAAATACCCTGAGCATGTTACTCAAGTTGACAAGATGACCATTTAAGAATGGCCATGAGTTTTGATTTAGATGGTGGAATCTTATACAGAAAGAGTTAGGATCAATGTTACTCAAGTGTGTGGATGCCTCTGAAGCCAAGAGAATTTTGGAAGAAGTCCATGAGGGTATGTGTGGCATGCATGTCAACAGACACAAGATAGTGAAACAAGCTATAAGGTCAAGCTAATATTGTTGACCTTGAAAAAGATTGCATTAACTATGCCTAAAAATGCCAAGTGCCAAATATATGCGGACAAAATTCACTTCCCACCATTACCTCTACACGTTATGATTGTCTTGTGGCCTTCATCTATGTAGGGCATGGACATGATTAGACCTATCACCCCTAAAGCTTCTAATAGGCACCATTTCATCTGGGTCTTCATTGACTATTTCACCAAATGGGTAAAGACAGCTTTATACACCAATGTCACCAAGTCGACTGTGTGCAAATTTATAAAACAAGGCATCATTTACTAATATTGGCTATAGTTAAGGCATGTAACTTGGATGCTAGCAGTATATTCTTAATTTAAGATTCACTATCATAACTTGGTGCCATTTATCCAAAGATGAATGAGGTGGTTGAAATAGTTAATAAAAGTTTTCAAAAAAAATTCAAGAAAATGGCTGAAACATCTAAAGACTGACATAAGAAGCTACCCTTTATGCGCTTACCATAAAGTAGTTCGAACTTCTATAGCTACTACCTTATTCTTCATAGTCTATAGGATGGAAAAATTTTAACTATTAAGGTTAAATTCCACTCACTCAAGGTCTTAATGGGATTACAACTTGAAAAAGTTGAATGGGTCAAGGATTGATACAAATAGCTTAATCTCATTGAAGAAAAGAGAATGAAAGCAATCAATCATGGTTAAATGTACCTAAAGTGCATGATAAAGGCCATAAAAATAACTCTATCCCGGGTAGTTCTACAAAGGTGATTTAGTGCTTAAATGAATCCTCCCAACCCATAAAAATGTTCAATAAAAATGGACCCAAAATAGGAAAGACCTCATAGGCAAAGTAGGTGTTTTTTAGTAGAGCTTTGATCTTAACAGAAATAGACGGCAATGATTTGCCCAACCCATTAACTTTGATTCAATCAAGAAATACTATGCTTGAAAAGGATTTTAGGATGAAAACCTGAAAGGGCATCCTACAAATTATGAAAAAATTAAATGAAAATCTGAAAAGGTGTTAAGGTAAGCAAACCTATTTAAGTAAAAAACCCAAAAAGATAGCTTAAGTAACTAAAGCCTACCTTTACCCAAAGTAAACTAAATCCACAATAGCAACCCAGGCCATCCAATTTACCTTAGGCAAAGTGCCAAACCTAACCAAATCCATAATACAAACCTGAGTGTCCAACCAACCCTAACTTAGCCTATTAAACTCCACTTTTAATCAAACCTAGAGAGAAAAGGCTATGTTTACCCAAACATGAGGCAACCATCATATTATGGGATAATTTGAGGAGTTCATCGAAGATCGATTGAATTGAAGAGATTAATCATTTAAGAAGAGTCTTTGAAGGCACCCAATGAAAAGCTTATGTCATTAGCATCAAGGGCACTTGTTGCTTAGGAAATCTTTCATAACTCAATTGTGTATCCTAAAATTTTTCTCAAATTGTACAATTTTTTTTGAAAAAAGTGCCATTACTTGCTTCTATTTTTAACCCTTTTATATAACACCTGCATCATATGTTATGCCATGTTTATCATTTAGTTGATAATGCTTAATAAATGTACAAAATTAATAACAAGATTTCCTATTATTACTTTAAAAAAACTAAAAATTTTATGGGAAAATCTTTTCATGTCTAAAAGTCAAAAATAAACCTTGAACTATTGTTGATCTTACCTTAAGATGTTTTTATCTTAAAAATATACTTAGAACTCTCTTTCAACAAGCCTTAGTCAAAAGAAAGAAACTAAGAAACCAATTTCTAACCCCAGGCATTATTTGTCAGAAATCCTAATCACTCAAATCAACAAAAATAGCCTTTTGAATTAAACCAAAATAGGATTACCAATCTCACTAATAAAACTCAACCAACAAAGGGATCCCAAACATGAGTTAACCAGGTTTAGGAATCTACCCTCATAAGTTAAAAGATGCTCACACCTTTCTAAAACAATTCAAAACCTTCAAAGTTTCTAAACCTCAAGAGCAATATTTGTAAACCCATGAGCCAAGAAGATAATTGATGGGATATTTAGGTGGGAAAACAATCCAAAATGCTATAACTTGTAAAGCAAATTTTGTCCAGGTAGTTTTCAAGTTACTCATTATTCCAAATGTTTTAATTAATTACGCCACTTTTAATTTAGGTTTATTGGATCTAGATTAATTGGGCTTAATTCATTTTAATTTAGGCTTATTTTGGAAAATATAAAAAATAAAAGATTGGCCTAGGTTTTGAACCTAGGCCACGTTATAAATGGATTGCTTATGATTCATATACTAAGCATATGTTTTTGCCGTAAAATTAAAAAAAACAAAATAAAAAGGAAAAAGAAAAAATGATAAAAAAGAGTGGCCTAGGTTTTAAACCCCGGCCACCTTATGAATGGTTCAAGTGACACACATGATAAGCATGAATTTGTGCCATAAAATAATAAAAAAAATCATAAAGAAAAAGAACAAAAAAGAAAGAATAGCCTAGGTTTCAAACCTAAGCTATTCATGTGAAATGGTTTACTTGTGACCCATACGCCAAACCAAAGTTTCTATCATTGAGTGATAACAACAAATGAAAAATAAAGAAAAAAAACAGGAGTAAGGCAATAGCTTTGCTTCTTTATAGAACCAACCATGGTAGCTTTAGCCATAGCTTTGCTTCTTAAACCACCAACCATTGCAGCCTTTTTTAGTGTATATAACCACTAGAGAAGAGAGCTAAAAGAAGAAAAATAAAACAAAAATCTTAAAAAAAATTCTTCAAGAACTTAAAAAAAAAGGCTTTTATAAAAAACCATTAAAAAAGGAAATAAAAAATTTAAAGTGGGGTTTTTTGGTTAAGGAGGCTTTAGTGCTTATTTGGAATAATGGTGAAAGGAAGTCATGTGGAAAGGAATAACATCTAGAACTTAGGAATAATCCAATAGTGGAAGACGATAGGATTTAACATAAAAATTTTGAACTTCTCTTGTAGATTTAGAAAAATCTGACTTAGGATTTGGAAAAAGAGATCAAAATTTGAAGGTGAAGTTTTTGATGAGTGACGATCGATGGTGGTGGCTCATGGTTGATGCGATAACCACTTGTGGATTTTTGGGTTTTTATGTGTGTTCTAATTTTGAGGTTAGGCAGAAGAAGAAAAAAAAAGAAAGAAAAAAAAAGGAGGAAGAAAGAAAAAGAAGAAAAATAAAACAGCAAAAAAGGTGGCCTGGGATTTAAACCTAGGCTAATAGTGCAGGTTAGGCACAAGCCATGCATGGCCCAGGTTAGCATGACCCAGTTGCAAAAAAAAAAAGAAAGAAAAAAACAAGATTAAGTGGCCTGGGTTTCAAACCCAAGCCACCAATGTAAAGGAAAAAAAGATCAACCACTCAACCCCACTAATACTCAGACATAAAAAACCAAAAATAAAAAATAAAAAGGGCAGTACAACATGAGGTGACATGTTTATGTCTAAAGTTGCATTTTATTATTATGATATGCTTGTTTAAATGCCTTTCGATAATATTTTCATTTGAATTTTGATATTATTGACTTAGATTTTAGTTTCTATCATATTTGTTTGATGTGGTAAAATATATTTTCCTTTAAAAAATGCACCCCAAGTTAGTTAAGATTAACCTAAATAATGGGATAATCTTGGTCTGTTATATTTAACAAATTAAAACTTTAATTTTACGATAATATTAAGCTATTTATGTTTGGATTCAAGGTTAAAAGTGGCTAAACATTCTATTTTTTTTTAAAAATAAGATGTCCTTTTTTAGTGTCTAAATTTGTTTATTCCTTGATCTTTGCCTAAAGTCCTAGTGTTTGTGGAATGGTAATGGGCTATTTCGTTATCCCAAACTACTCCAGGATGTATAGATGAGCTTCTGAAGCCCATGTCAATTGTTCCTATTCTGCCATAAACATTCAAATGTCCATGGCTCGAATTTAGTCTAAAGAAGTTTAAGGAAACCAAAAATTTGCCTTATTTTAACTGGTAACACTGTATTGATAAGTTGAAAAAAATAACCATAAATAATTTTTAATGAATTTTTTGACATTTTCTCCTAAAAGGTCATCGAATCACCTTTCCAACAGTATCTCGTTTGCCCTTAGATCATTTCTGATGACCAAGTTATGATTTTTTTAAACTTTGTTGTCTGAAACCCTTAGACTTAGCAATTCATATTTTGTTTGGGCCATTTTGGCCTATTAGATTATCTTTTTTATTTTTCAAATAGTTTTCATAAATATTTCATGAAATTGTCTTTTTGAAAAGGTATCTTTTGTGATTTAATGATTTTGTATGAGTCCAAAATGTTTTTTCAAAGTCAGCTGCCCCACTTCCCTTACTTATGCTACCATTGTCGAACTAGTCCCTGTATTGGAAATTATTTGCACCTATAAGGCAATTTTTTAGGATTTTTGGAATAATTTTATATAGATCCTTATTGAGTTAATTTCTAACGATACCTTACATGACCCCTAAAACCTTTGAATTTGTCCAAAATAAAATTAAGAAGGGGATAATGAGATGTTGTCTCTCATTTTTTATATTGCTCAAGATTAGTTGATTCCTCTAAACTCTCACCCCGAGGTATTTGAATGCTTCTATTGTTCTCAGTCAACTCTGTCTAGTCGAAAGGAACATATGTTGACCTCGTAGGCTTAATCAAGGCACGACCAATTTTTAAGCCTTATCATTCTTATTTTTATTAATTTTTTATAAAAAATTAACTATTTTGTCAAGAATTTGTCAAAAGTATCATTTTGTTAAGAAATCACTAAACCTTCGTTAAGATAAGTCCTTTAAGATTATCTCTCTAAAATCATTGAAGCTTTTATTAGGGATACTCCAACACCATTCTCTGAGGGGATACTCCAACCCTACTTTTACAAACTTCATTCAAATTTTGAAACTTACCAAAGTTTTCATCATGGGGATACTCTAGCCTATCTTTTGAGCAGATACTCCAACCTTTTTTTTACTGCAATTGCCAAGAATTAATCAAATTTCATCAATTGAAGTTTTTTAATCTCATTTTTCTTAAAATTTTTAAGAAAAAAAATCAAAATTTCTCTCCTTGAATTTTTTTTGAACTTTTCAATATTCAAACCTGTTTTACGCTTTCATTAGTCAATGGATCCCAATGCATCTAGAAAATTGTTGACTTAGTTATTTCAAGATAATTGTTTACAATAATGAAATACATTCCAGTCATCCCTTCCCCTCTTCCCTCTTTTATGTGATTTATTTTATGCGATATTATTTCTATTTCATCATACTAACGTATTTTCCCTTGTGTTTTTTGCCTCACATTTATATCTTCAAAACCATTTTCAAAAAATTCAAAAAGGCAATGTTTCACGTTTGTATCTTTCTAGTGCTTGACATGAAATATCTGATGTTAAAAAAAATCGAACTTGAAGGCCATTTTTAATGACAATCTCTATGCTTCCCATCTTTCTGAGGTGCATGTAAGATTCAAATTTTCTTTAAAACCCAAGTTTACTATTTTATACAAAATTCATGCATTAAAAAAGGGATTATATTAAATAATAACAAGTTAAAATTGAGGAACCCAAAACCAAGTTGGAACATTTCTACAAAGGTACTGATTTTGGGCGTTACAAGGAAGTTTATACCTCCTTGCGTGTAACCAACTCTCATACCCAACCGTCAAACCTTTGGACCATGCAGATCATGAAACCAATTTCTTGAGTTTCATAGCTTGAAATATCAGCTTCAATAGGTGTCTAATCATGTCTAACCTAAATGATCAATGGTAACTCCAATTGTTGGCCATTTCGTAGTGGCCACCTAAGACTAGTTGAATGAGTGATTCATTTAATGATCCCCTTTCAGGTTCAAGAGCCAAGAATCCATACTTTTTCATACCATCATGTAAAAGAAGAGTCCCGGTTGAGGACATTTTCCCATCAAGAAATACTCTTACGTCATGCATATTTCTTTTGTGAGAGGCATGGTGTCAACACAATCGATTGCTGGATTAAGCTTTTAAATCATCATATTGCATCATCTAAACATACATTTACGTCCTTATACATCATCCATGAAACAGCTAACGATCTCTCAAGTATAGACCTCTAACTCCAAGAGTCTTAAACTCGGAAAGACCTCTAGGTATAGACCTTTGATTCTAAGACCCTTGAAGAACCTTTTGTAAGGACTTCTAATACTGTAAGCTTATGAATCGAAAGCCACTTAGGTAAGGTCCTTAAATTCAAATAAACCTCAATCCACAAAGAGCTAGATGCTTACTTTTCTTAGTTCTTAAAGAGCTAGACATTTATTAAGTCTATCCATAAAAAGCTGTACACCTACAAGCCTCAGTCCATAAAGAGCTAAATGCCTATTAAGTCAGAGCCCACATTAGTTGGCATATGTTTAAGAGGTCAAACCCAAGAAAACCAAAAGACCACTGAAAAGGTTAAACCTTACAAAAATTCATTTAGAGTTTTGCATTAATCAGAACTGCTGCCATAATTCCATGTCCTTCATAGTAAAATATTAATTAAATTTCTTTATTATAAGCACTTAAGAGGTATCATTCCACCCTAGATAAAATAATGTTTATTTGTTTTCACCCTATTCCTAGTACTCAGTAGTGACTAAAGAAGGGCAGTTGTAGATACCTTAATTTATCTAAGCCAACATCCTGGGCATCAAAGGTTATCATTCAGGACATGATCAAAGCTATTCAGAGGAGCATGGATCAGTTCCCCATCATTCCAAGCTAAGTAAAGTGTTTAAAGAGTCAAAGGTATGAAAAATCTACATTTTTACATGTATGTATCGATACATAGCCTATATGTATCAATACACAGCCATCACATCATCTAAATTAAAAACTCCAGTATTTGTATTGATACAAAAAGGGAATGTATTGATACATAAGTTCGTGTATCAATACATAAGCCAATTGTTTCGATATAGGGTTATGTTGCAGCCTAAATCTTGATTTTTAGCCAAAATATATTGATACCTAAGTGAATGTATCGATATAGGTTACAGTGTAATGATACATTTTTTTACGTATCGATATATTTGTGTAAAATCTACTCTAGGTAGCACTACAAAATGCTTTGTATCAATACAAAATGCATTGTCTCTACACAAAATCACTTGCGTTGATACAATCTGTAGTTTTGGCTTTATTTAATACATTTTCACCACTCTACACCACTACAATAGAACTTAAATTTAATGATGATTTTGGCTTTAAAAGTCATCAAATCTTAAAAATAGCTTTATCTAATCATGTGATTTATTTTTGGGCCTTAAGTATTTGATTGTACTACTTTCAAAGGGTTAATTAAGCTTGGCATAAAGTTATTTCACGTTAAAATTTGATTTATTTAAGGTAAGCTAAGCATGTTAAAATTTGATTTAAGTATTTGATTTCATGTTAAAATTTGATTTCTTTAAGCATTGCTCATTTGCTTAGCCTATGCATGACATTCTTTGGCTACAATAATAGTAGAGTAGCCAATGAGAGTTTGAAAGTTTACCTCCAATACCATAACTCATCAAGTTGAACATGCCAAATGTCTTAAATGCCCATATTAATAGGTCATTTTAGAGGCTTAAATTGATCTTTATTATATGTTATCTTCATACTCTACCAAAAGATATTCACCATTATTATGTCAACTTTTAAAACATTTTCTCTTCAACCAAAGCTCTTTTCCTATAGCTCTCTCTTTATTACTACTAAAACCTTCTAAAACCTTTCATTTTCTTTATTTTTACCTTTCAAAACTCCCCTTCATAGATACCATAACCAAAAGCCCTTTCTTTTCATTATTTCCTTGCTAAGCCATAGAAAGAGAAGGGAAAAAGTGACCTCAAAGTTGCTTGGTTTGCTACTCAAAGGCAAAGCTAAGAGCTATAGCCTCTTAGTACAACTTTCATCCCTTTTCCATTTTATTTTTTTGTTTTTCTATCTTTTCCATCATTTAGTAAGCCATAGCTATGTGACCAGACTTTATTATGATTCTCATGCATTATTGAGGCCTTGGTTGTAGTTGTTCTAGGATTTTGATAACCATCTTGATGCCTTGATCATGCTTGGATAACCAAAAATGCCATATGTAATTTTGAAATCAAAATAGCCTTGCATTTTAGCCATGCTTTTATCATGTTTTCATGTTTAATCTATGCTAAATTGCTCATCCTCGAATCCTATGAGTATGACCAAGCATTTTGATGTATTTCTAGCATGTTTTGATTGATTAAATGTAAGCTATATTGATGTTTTGAGTGCTTATTCATGTTCGATGCTTATATTATGTTTAGTTTATCACATGTTTGTTAAAATGGCTTTATGATTCCTTGCAAGAAAATATATTTTGTTTAAATAAAATCCAAGTTAAATACATGCTAACTTCAATCAATGAAGACTAATATGGATTTCATGTTTTTATTCCATTAGTCTTCCAATATTATGGATAAATTAAGCTTAAGTGTTTGGATTCATGGTCTCAATAAGCAAAATAAAATTTGTTGTTTAAGCCTAACAAAATCTGGAAATATTTTAAGTGTTTGATTAAAGCCTTGTCTTGAGCCTTGTGTTATGATTCAATGGCATGAATAACGGGCAATTTATCAACCCATTATTTAGAATTTGGATTGGTCTATTACTTCATTGCCATGGAAATAAAATTATGGACATTTGGACGTTTAGAACCTTTGCACATGATTAAGAAGCCTCAGGCAAAAAACCCCATGTTTGGTATTGATAACACACTAATCCCAACTTGGAAAATATTTTTGGACCCTAAATGATTTTTATGAAATTTTCTAGTATTTTTCCATTAAAGGGCATTGAATTACTTTTCAAAATCGTTCTCATTTTCCCTAGGATCATTCTAGATGTGGGTGTTATGATTTTTCAAACGTTCATTGTCAGGAACCCTCTAGAATCAAAGATTTGTATTTTGGTTGGGCCAAAATGGACCCTTAAGTATTTTTTTTGGTTTATTTCAATTTTCCTAAAAAATTCACAAATTTCCTTTTTTAAAAGTATCATTTGTTGTTTAATGATTCTAAATGATTTTAAGGTGATTTTTCAAATTTTGCTACTCATTTCCCCTGCATGTGCTATTATTGCAAACCAAACCTAATTTCAAAATTCAATTCTACCTAGAATGTGATTTTCTATGATTTTTGGAATTTTGTTATGTTATTTCTTGTTGAGTTACCTTTCCAAGACATATCATCTTTTAGTAGAGACCTTTGGATCAATCTTAAACAAATTTGGAACGATGATAGCACGATGTTGTTCTCTATTTTTAGTATTTATCAAAATCACTTAATTTCTTCGAATCACCTCTTCAAGGCATTTGGATGCCTTGGAATGAACTCGATTAATGCCACTAGGCTTGCATTAAGGCCCAAGCACTTTCCAAAGTTAATTTTGTCTTAATTCATTTATCAACTTTAATTTAAAGTCTATATTTTCACCAAGAAAATCCAAAAACATTCCAATGTTAACAAAAATCACTCAAAGTTTTCCTTGGGGAGATATTCCAGTCCCATCATTTTTGAGGGGATAGTCCAACGTTACTTTTCTGAAGAGATACTCCAACCACTCTTTTCAAAACTTTATTTAAAAATCTAAATTTTTCTTTCTCCTAAACCATATCAGATGTTCTTTCCAAAACTTCTATTTTCATGCCTTTTGCAACCCATGAGTTCAAGCTCAAAATTATCATTTTGGTTATTTTTCAATAACCATGGACAATTACGAGATTCATCCCAATTGTCCCTCCACTCTTTGTTTTGTTTATTTTATTTTACTTGTTATTTATTATCTTTCTCTTCGCCTTACTAACACATTTATTTTCTTGATAATAATTTTGGATCCATGTTTT
>JBBYHO010060050.1:35290-48652 GCA_038382025.1 Adansonia gregorii
TACTTGTTATTTATTATCTTTCTCTTCGCCTTACTAACACATTTATTTTCTTGATAATAATTTTGGATCCATGTTTTCAGAAGCAATGTTCTATGTTAGTATCCCTTAAGTGCTCGACATAAGATATCTTTTGTTAAAAAAAATTAATCCAAAACTTATTTTATCAAAACCTCTATGATTTTTTTCTTTCTTAGGCTACATCAAGATATAATATTATTATAAAAACCTAGATTTACTATTTCTAAAATTGCATCATAAAAAGGGGATTACGTACAAACAATGACTAGATAAAAATCGAGGAAACCAAAACTGAGATAATTTATGGCTAAATGGTACCAATCTAGGGCATCATAGGGGTGCTAATCTTTTTTTTGTATGATCGACCCTTAGACTTTTTTTAACGATATTTGGTATGCATAGATCATAAAATTAGTATTTCAAGTTTGGTAACTTAAAAATACCAATTTTAATAGGTGTTCAGTCCTACCTAGCCTAAAGAAATGGTGGCGGCTCTAAGTCTTTGGCCATTTCATGGTGACCATCTAAGACTAGATGGACGAGCAATTTGTCCAACGATCTCTCTCACTTTAATCATGAGGCCTCATCACATTGCAATTCTATTTCCCTGTCAAAGGATATACTTTTAAATTGGTGCCTCCATCTGAGTGATTGAGTAATGGGCATGTCGTGGCAACCATAATATTGGTGCCTAATCTGGGCATATCTTGGTAAGACTAGGTAAATACATCCAGTATTATTAAAGAAGTGATATTAAATCTAAGAGTCTATTAAGGTTTTGATTTTAATTTTTTTCTTATCCATATATGTTCCCAAGTTTATTATTTTAATCAATTCTTTTAGGGAAAGATTTGTTTTTTGCCTTACTCAATTAATCTTAATAGATTAAGTGGCATAAAACTTTCTTTAGTGTTCTCATCAAAATCGACATTGCCACCATAATTGGGCTTCAAAATTGATCTTTGGAGTATTGGCAAGATTATCCATGTCATTTTTAACATGACATTTAAAAAAGGTAAGGAAAAAACAATAGGAGAAAATATGTTTAAAAGGTTCTGATAATTGGCAATAATAAAAACTTAATAAAAGATAAATGTGATACAATAATGATATACATCATGCCTGTCATTTTATAAATAATGATTGATAAAAAAAGCCCATATAAAAAACCATTAAATGTTTTTGCATGGAAGCAAGTAGAATAAGTTCCTAGCTGTACTTTGAAGATGACTTAAAAATGTTTGAATTTTAATCATAGTCTAGTTGTTTAAAACAAATCCCGATAAGCATAGGCATATCTTACTTCATAGTCTAATTCTTCTCAGATTCTCATTAATGGCATTGACATAAAAGTTATCAAATGCTCTTTTTTAGAATGAATAAAACATCCTCATAATTGGTATTCTTTCTCTGATTCGAACCATGTGCCCTTTGAATAGAAGTTTCTTGCAATGGAGTTAATGTTATATTGTCCCATCCCAATTCCTTTTAACTTCTCGACTATCCATTTTTCTTTAGGCTTCTCAATGTGTTTCCTCTATTGCTTTACATTAAGCTTGAAACCTAACCCCTTTTTATCTCATTTTATTAATGATATTCAAAGCCCTTGCTATACCTTAAAGGTGTTTTTTAAGTCCTTTTTTGGTGCAAACCTTTACCAACAATCAACTTCAGCTCTATTAGGTATTCATCGACAACCAAGGCTTAAAAAATGATAATCCTTCCCCTTTAGAGGTGGCATTAATAAACTCAAAAGATTGGAATGGTGATTTCAAGGCTTCCATATTTGGCTCAATCTAAAAGGATTTAGTAGAGGTTACAACTATGATATCTCCTTTATACCATTATTAACAACTTTATCATTAATCCTAAACTTTAATTTCTGATGTTGCGATGGTAGGAATGCTCCCGCAGAGTGAATCCAAGGCTTAGCCAACAAGTAGTTATAGTATGGGGCGATGTCTATCACTTAAAAATCTATTTTGTAAATGCATAGGCCTATCTGTAATAGGATAATGATGTTTTGGTAACCTCTCGACAAGTCTCATTGAAAGTATGCATATGTATGGCGATGCTTGTTATGTGACATATTTATAGGCAATTTGTTTAGATAAGTAAAAGGCATCGCATTTAGTGTCAAGCCATTATTAATTAAGACTTTAGGCAAGTTATGACTTTTGTAAAAAATAGTTATGTGGAGGGCTTTATAGTTTCCTCTACCTCTGAAAGGTATCTTACCCTTACTGCAAGAGATATAGTTGTTAACAGTGGTGTTGCCCACCAATTTAGTCCAACTTGTCTACCAGTATGTTTGTAAGCACATAAGCTTGGTTTAAGATGTTCAAAAAGGCATTTCGATGCAATTCAGAGTTTATTAGTAGTGACAACATAGATTCGTTGTTGGTCGCTTATTCAATTGATCAATAATGTGTTAGCTTGAACCAATTAGATTCGGCTATAGGATATATAGTTAATTAACTGCATACCACTTACTAGCTTTAATAACACTAGGTTTGCCTTTGTATCAATGGTATGATTGACTATAATGAAACCAATAATTGCATGAAGCCCATAGAAAGTCCTTGCAAAGGGTTATAATTATGAGATTCTTCTACATCAAAACCAAGTTTCTCAAAACATTCTTGGTCATCATATGGTTAAGATGGAACACTCACAATGCTTAAAAACCAACAAATGTTATACCTACTTACTGATGAAGTAAGTAACTACTTTCATAGGTTAAAGTGTGCTAGATACTTAGGATGGCATGTGGGTGCTTGTTTGGGAAACTAAGTTCACTAAATGTAGCCCGTATAAGACTATTATTTAGTATTAATCACCTAAATGTCTATAAAAAATGTTCTCATATGCCAGTTGCATAAATAATCCTCAGACTTATGATATCAAGTCATCTCGTATAGAGAGTGTCATATTTAGAGATCATCATGAAGAGCTTTACTTTGATGGATGCCAAAAGAATAGTGATTTTAGGTATGGCATAAAGTATATGGAAGATGAATGAGGGATCTTGAGAGAATTCATAACTTCTAGTGACATCAAAGACATCCTAATTGTTCTTAACTATGGTTAGTTAGAATAAAGTTTTATCTAAAGCACTATGAATTATGAGGAATTATTTCTCATATATTTCATGATCATTAACCATAAGTAGTAAGAACTAGCATGGATTGAAGCATGGCAGACATTGAACCATGCTCAGGATCAGTACGAGAAAATTGGAGAAAAGATTATATTACACTAAAAGTTTGGTTACTAGAAGGTTTCAACAAGATCAGACATGACTCTACAACATTTGGGTGCTCATGATGTGTTGCTAGATCCCACTTTTGATCTTTAAACATAGATTAATTATGTTCATTGCCAACAAGTTAGGAACCTAATGGGTGACATAAAAAAAGATGGATTTATTGCATTAAATCCAAGATTTAATAAAGTGTGACTTAATTAAATAACAAGTAAATTATGAGGATAACTTAACTAAAATAGTTCAATTAAGAATTATTTAAGACATCAATAAGGTTTGCAAAATCTGATTAGGGATATCTTAATATGATGGTAAAAATAAAAATGTCTTATCAAGATAATGTCTAACTATAAACATGTCCATAAGGATATTTTGCTTTGGACCAAAAATATTATTTTTGCTGATAATTATTTGATAATTATTTAATTATATTTGCATTAAATAAATTTTTTTACTTGGGGTAGAAACTTAATTAAGAATTAAATATTCATTCATGTAAATAGGGATTAGCTAAAAGCCTTAATTACTAAGTTTAGCAGGCCTAGTTTTGAACTGAACCTATTAAGACTTGATAGAAGGCGAGTAGCATGAGTATTAGTGTAATATCAGGCCAAGAAATTAATTAGTTAATAAATGGGCCCTATCTTGGGTGGACTGTTAAAATGGTTTTATGTAAACTCCAAGAAGCTTAACAATGACAAACCATAAGGCTTGTCTTAAATGGGTTTGGGTGACCCATTAATTAAGTTGAACCTAGTTTCAAATGTATAAATATACACTATTATGGGATTATGACTAAGTATGGCTATTGTGAAGCCCTAGGCATAAAATCTTGAGATCGTTACTAAGGCTGGCACAAATCCTAGGCTCTCTACATTATTTTTTTGCTAGTGATCTAGAATTGTTCTTGATTTGATTAGAGGAGAGAAATATTTTCATGGTTGTGTGAGAATAACCATCAGCCATAGGAGGCTAAATACTATAATTACTATCGCTAACCATTTCCCTACAAGATTTTTCTTTACTCTATGTTTTTCAAAAACACCACTCTAAAACTGTTCTTAGTTGTATTAAAAAAGATTTACTGCTCTTACATTTTGGTTAAGGCTTAACAAGCCCTCTAGCTAGCATCAAAGAACCACTAGATCTCATGAAGGCTCCAATTGCCATTTGTATGGATTACAATTAGATGCAAGATGCATGTGTTGATCTTTGAGATCCCTTAGAAAAGTTGTCACTCATTAAACCTTTTTAGGATAATATCTATGAATTAGGTAATCCTTCATCAGATGAGTGAGTAAATTTTAAAAATCTAAAATATGTATACTACATGCAAATCCATTCCTAAACATTTATAAGGAGTTTTGCTATTGCTATGATTAATCTTCCACTTTTTATCTTATCTTATCTTATCGCTTTATATTGATATTTGAATCTCTAATTGGCATAAGGATGGACTCGAATCCAAGATACGGTTCTTCCAAAATGTTGTATTTACTGTGCTTAATGAATTTAGAAACCCACATGCTTCCTTCTTATCCATAGGCTCTTTGATATCTTTTCAACCTATATCTTTCATTTCTATCTCTAACATTTTGGCCACTTGGTCACTGCCCTTTTTTATGTCCAGACCCTATAGCTAGTGAGATAGCTAACTCTTGTATGGTTTACATTAGGGAATTCTTAGCTTGATTGACTGAATACCAATACTTTACTCTCATATATTTCCATGTGACCTTTTTGTTATCTTTGTACGAGAGTTGAGATGGTAGTTTAATGAAGATTTTAGGCATAGGCTCCATAGTGGCTAACCTAGAATTTATATGATCATAATAAATGATCATTGGTTTTTCAATTGCATTAAGAGTTTATGCCACTTTTCTCTTGGTTGCATTTACTGAGCTATTAATAGTTTTTTTTCTTTTTTCACAAAACATAGTTTCCTCATTATCTATCATCCTTTGAATCATACCCTTAGAGTCTTGACAAGTTTGTATAGTATGACCATTGCCATTGTGATAATGGTAAAAATTACTGGGCTGATCTAGAGTTTCCACTTATTGAATTATCTTTATTGTTATCAAAGCATCCAAACTAGATTCATCGGAGTCTTAACTTTTTTTATGCTTCTCCTTACCTAATATCCTTCCTCTACAACTATTATATTGGCTTTTGGTTTTATATGGTTTGGAAATGGGTTTGTAGTGATGTTTGGTCATGACTTAGCCCTAATCTATAATATTTTAGCATCGATTAGGCTTTGCACTTTTCACTTAAAAGCAATGCAATTCTTAAAGGTGTGCCCTTGTGTCTCGTCATGGTATTTATAGTAGGCATTGGTGTCATACCATTTTAGGTATGTTGGTTTCCTTGCTGCAACGTAAGAAGGTATAACCAATTAGCCTTAGAGCAACTTAGGGTATAGTTCATCGTAATCCATTGGAATTAAATCAAACTAAGACCACTTCAAAGTCAGTTTTGTTATCTTCTAGCTATTTAAAATGGTATTGGGTTTCGTGTTTTAGGTAACATTGGGTGAAAGGGTGAATAAAAGTCATATCCGATTAAATATACTAGCTATGGAGTTTGGATTTAAAGGTATGGGTTTCAACTTTGATAGTTCACGTTGGATGGTATGGACAACACATCGGGCATAGGCTTTGACTTGGTTTGTGTGTGTTCTCATAGCTTAATAAATTTGTTCTCCTTTTTTTCTTCATGGGCTGCTTAATACTAGATGACTTACCCCCTGACATTGTACCAGTCTATATTATGCTCTCAACTTGTTGCTAGATATAACCATGTTAACAAAATTCTTCACGGTATTCCCAACCAACTTCTCATAGTAAAAAGTGTTGATGAAATTCACAATCATCTCTTTTTCAATCAAGGAATATGCATTTATGCCTCCCTATCCCTCCATCTTTGTATTGTTTAAAACTTTCAATGGGATTTTTCTCTATGTTCTACAAAGATAACCTATTAGGTGCCCAATTTGAGATAGGCTTGTATTAGTCTATAAATCCTTACCTAGGTCAAGTCATGTTTAAATCTTGGCATTGTCAAGCTTAATATTCTAATAAGCTATTGCCCTGGTCAAGCTATCTTGAAAAAAATAAATCAATAGCATTTCATTGTCTTTATGCCTAGCCTCTTCATATGATATATCCTGATATGGGCCATGGAAGTAGTGGTTTTATTGTATTTTTTAAAATCAATGACATTACATTTTAAAGGCAATATAAAGTTAGACACCAAACTTAACTCTTTAACATCTATGACTCTGAACTAGTCAATACCTTTACTTTTCTTAGCCCTTTCTTAGGAGATAATACTTAGGTCCGTCGTGCTTTTAGAGAGTTTGGCATTATTTGATTTTTTTTGCTCAGCTAGGTTATCAAGATTCGAGATGAGTGGATCAGTTAGTGAGGAAACTATATTTGCACAGTGAAACCAAGTTGCATATGTGCTATTACAACAGGGTTTAGATATATGGTACACATTGTTTTTATTACTAACATTATATGCGGTCAATGCTATTGGGACACTCCTTATGTAGACATAGCCCCATTGTTGCCATTTAAACTATGCTAGGTGTTTGCTAGCCCTTTCTCACTTTTTACATGCATGACATGCTCTTTTCCTCTAGCTAAGGTGGACATTATTTCCATCAGATTCTTGATCTGCATTTGCATTTCCTATTTTTTTTTGTTCTTGAGCTTTCTTGTGTTTCGATTCTAACCTCCCTATTCTAGCTTGGTAATTTTTTTCCATGATTCTTAGACAAAAAAAAAATGTTATGTCAATGCTAGGTGGTTTGTTCTATTCTTTTTCCCATGCTCACAAATTCCTTGCATTTTTTAATGTGGTCCTGGATTAAAATTTCAAGGCATGATATAGGTTACAAACATGTATGAATGAATCAATGTGTATGTACAAATGTATTGATTGAAATAATATGTAAATCCATTAGAGATGATATGAATAAATGAATAAATAATTGCATAAATCTAATGATTGAAATAATATGTAAATCCATTAGAGACATTAGGTTTGGGCAACTTTTTAACGAAAAAATCTTTCATTAGTTCCAAGTTCCATTGATTACATCACAAGACCATTAAACTTGAAAACATTTAACTTGATTACATTGCTTTATCACATCATTAAGGAAATACAACAATTCCTATCCTCGTTTTCGATGGGGTTGACATCCTACCTTAGTGACTCATTTTACTTGGCTATTCTATCAGCATCAGCATTTACTGTGAAGGTAAGTGGTGAGGTGCTCAATGTACTTCTATCTATCGAGGCAAGCTTGCTTGGTCATAAGCCAAGTATTTTGTCAATCTAGTTCTTTTTGTTCTTATGGCTTTAACTTCTCAATGTTTTCATGGTGGTTGTTTAGAAACTACTTTAACTTTTGGATTCTCACTATCAAATAGTCTTTCTTCTAGGTTTGTTTCTAAAACCTATAGTCAAACTCTACGTGCTCATTCTTCGTCTAATTAACAAATAGATTAGAGTTGATTCTGGCAATCTTTTCTTTCTTCCTCTAGGTCTTGGTCTTTCAAGACCAATATTAAAATCTTCTTCATAGGGTTGCAATCTTGGTTTCCACTCTGAAAGAAACTTGCTTATCCCACTATATTTTTTTCCAAGCGAGAGTTTCATATGCTCTATACAAGTCTTTAAGGTATGTTTTGGTAACGTCCCTCTCTTTTATGACATAACTCATTTTCTTATCCTGAACCAATTGTTCCATCTTTAATCGGCTATTATCTTGTTGTAACTAAGCAATCTTCTTAAACATGGTGGTCTTTTCTTACTTAAATTCTTGTTTCAAAAGTTCCACTTTCGAAATAATGTCACATAAAAATAGCGAGGTGTTATTAACCCTCTTGATTTTTTACTCCATATAACTCAAAGTTTCACTATTTTTTTTGCCTGAATGGCTCAATGTGAAAGTTTATTTCCATGCTTTGGATGCCTTTCATACTTTCTCCATGTATTTTGCTACTCCATATGTTAAATCCCATTGATTGAGGTTGTGAGTGCTTGGAATAAATCATTTAGAATGGAATTATCTCTAAGCTAGCAATGGTGTATAATTGATGCCTCTATATGTCCTAATTTTGGCACCCACTTATTCCCCCCACACTTGTAAGGATCTTATCCTAGGCATTTAATACTCACTATTCGAATTTGGTGAATAAATTAAATAATAAAAATTTTACAAAAACTAGTAATCAGAGCAGAATATATCGAAAAGCATCAATGGATCCACCTATAAACACTTCATCGATCTACCTATAACAAGAAAAAAAAGAAATCAGATTTCATAACTCAATCCGAAAAGGTCTATCTTTTCAGATTAAAACATAATGTTGATCCACACAAGTGACTCAAAAATCCTTTATAAGGGAAAGACTTCTTTATGCCAAAATCTATGCTAGTGGATTAGGTTTAAAAAACCTTCCCAGAGCAATCTCTCTATGTGCCAATATCAAGAAAATCAGAGAAGAAATGATTTCTCTCCAAAGTCCAGAATGAAAATGGAAAGATGAAGTTGCTACAAATCCTTCGAAAAAGAAGAATTAGTTCTTAGGGTTCTCTTATTGTTTTAGAGATGGCAAAAAATAGGTTTAAATACCCAAGGTTAAGTTTTTGCATATTTTCACTTTGGCCATTCATTTTTGAACTATTTATAACTCCTGAGTAGCTTTTACTCTTTAGGTAATTTAATCCCTATGTTGTTTTAATTTCATAAAATCACTTTTATATGTGAAACCTATTAGGCTTTTTTATTGGCAATAAATATAAATTTACTTAGTTAAGAATAATTTATATTTATAGACCAAGATTGGCATCTAGCAATGCATCCTGGCCATCCAAAGTGCAGGAAGAGTCAAATTGGTTTTGAAAAGTCCTTCAAAGCATATATCTTGGAATAGGTAGATGTTTGGTGTGGAATCTACTTTCAACCTATTCAATAGTAGTATGCGGCCTCTATATGTTAAATCGATAATCTTATTGCCTTGGCCAAGGTCTTTGAGTTAACATCTATCAAGAACAACTAGGATATGTCCCTTTAAATCACTTGGGGTGATGAATCCTCTCTAAACCACTCATTCACCTTTAGTGTGCATTTTATCATACCTATAAGCACTCTTATTCGGTATTCTTCTATTATGAACCTGTTTGTGATGATCTCTAATTATGATAATTTACATGCATGATGACTTGGTGTCACAAGTCTACAGATCATTTACACTATTGACACATGAAAGTATTTTTATAGACACTTGAGTGAAATACGAAATGGAATTCTCATAACGGGTCATGTTCAGTAAACTTGTTACCATAACAAGCTCGCATGTGATGTCCCCAAGTATCTCTATACTTTAACTTATGAGATCAATTACATGCATCCTATCATGGAGGCTTTCACATGCTAGTTTTTATGCATTGTCAATGCCCTATCTTAATAATACTTTGATTAGGAATATTTTTAGGAATATGACTTTGATGCATAGAAATCTCATAATTGCAACTCTTTATAATTCCTTTGCAAAGCCAATGTCTTTCAAAGGCTTTATCTATATAAGATGTAAACTACTAATTTTGTATTGATCTTATGGATAAAAAAACCTTATATTATATTAAACAAATGTAATGAATGTTACATGTATTAACTAATAGCTAGTGTTTTACAAGCAAATCCAATTGGCTTAAAGGGCTTATACTAACACACTTATCTAAGAATGACGTGATATTATCCCAGGGACCTTCCAAGTCACCTTGAAACTATATAAGTTTTGGAACTTTTTTATTCATTGCTCTTGATTCCATTTTATGAGCACTTTTTCTTGAGGAACTTGTTAATCGGGCAAAATTGTTCATGAAATGGTCAAGCAAGTCTCTTTTCTTCTTTTCAAAAGTGACTGAGAAGCCAATATAGAGGGATGAAACCTATCCAATTAAACATCTGTTTCTTTCCTTATGGCAAAAATTTATAGATCTATTGGTTTCTCCTATGATAGCTGGTGAAGGATTGATGTTGCAACTCAGTCTGGCAAAGATGTTAAAAGCTAGTACTTCTATATATCCCAAGGTCTTTGGGAAAATTACCAACCTGTAGACTGTTAAGGCCAAATGTCCCAGCTTTCTCCTGATCTTAATTATTTCTCGTTAAAAACTTAAGCAATCTCATGAAATACAGTTGCTTATTCTTTTTTTATCCGTATCCTTGCCAACCCACTATTTTATCAACCCCAATGACAGTTGCTAGCTTTTTCTTAAAGGGTTGTAGTATTGATGCTTTACCGTATACCTTATCAAAGTCAATTTTCTTTATACGGAGTAATTTAGCATAAACCTTAATGGTTGGACTAGATTTTCCTAATTAAAAGTGTAACTATATGCAGGATTCCAAAATTGTACCATGGCTAATAAAAGTTTCTCATCAATCTTAACTTGAGTCTACAAGGCGATGTAGCTGTAATTTTAAATGAAGAACTCTTTCTCATTAGTGCCTCAAGGGCTTTATGTATCCATCAAATTTTTGTGATCATTTTGTCAATAATTGAACCTAACTATTTCAAAATTTTTAATATATTCTTGGTCCTTAAACAATCTTCATGTTTTTCTTGATCACTTTTTGATCTTTCCCTAAATATCTCATATTCGGGTCAAAGTTATTGCTATAACTCATGTAGAGGGGCATCAAAAAGGCATAGTTCACTTCTTTCTAATTATGGTTCCCATTCTCTCTCTAAAAAGTTGGTCAAGAATCTAATGCAAGTATAAGAACACAACGTGTGTGTTAATGAAACAATGTTTTTTTTCTCCATTCAAAAACAATACACATGTTCGAATAAAAAACCCCAAAATTACAAGAAAACAATCAAAAACATTAGTAGACAAAAGAGAATAAAAAATAATGAACAAAAAAGAGGAAAGGGACTATGATTAAATAACGACTAAAACCTAAGAAAATTAAAACCCAAATTAGGTGGCTTGTTGTAAGCCTAACTTTCTTGGAAAATCCCTAGTGGAGTCGCCAACCTATGTTCAACGGGCCCGAGATAGAATACATTTGACTTGTGAAAATGTTTTTTCTCATTTAAGAGTAAAGCTAGATCGCCAGATAAAATCATTCATCCAATTATTCCTGTACAATTGCTATGAAGTAATTAAGAAGTTAGATTCACCATCGATCATCTTCGGCTAGGCGTGACCTAACACCTATTAGAACTAACCCTTTAAATTTGAAAGCTAGAGTAAAAAGAGCTGGGTTAGGAAGTCAGTTATGCATTGGCAAGGATTAGCACCCCTACAATGCCTTAAATTTATATTATCTAGTCATATATTATCTCGGATTTAGTTTCTTTGATTTAATTATCAATATTCAATTATATCCCATAAAAGCTTGAATGAATTTTTTGAAATAGGAAGTCAAGTTTTGCAAATTTAAAGTTCATTATGGTTTTTGCTCAAGAATGTGGCAAAGCATAGAATTTGATTAAAACTATTTTCCAGGCTTGGTTTGAAAAGTGTATTTTGGATTAGGTATTCAAAGCCCTCGACCCTAAATATTGCCTTAATGATTTTTAGAAAAAATTAATTAAAACACCATGAATGCATCCCTCATGAGCTCGATGAGACCTAACTCTTTGCTTTCCACATTTTATGTGGCCTAAAAGCTCTAAAAATCCTTAGAAAAAGCTTTAAAGACCATCTTAATTTGGGTGTTATATTCTAACCCAGCACATTTTTAGCAGCCTCAACAAAGTACCCTATAAGCGTTAGCATATGATCTTTTATTGGAATTCTTACTATTTCATTATAGTTCATTAAATTCACAATAGCGGATTGTCTAGCCAACTTGATTTGTCCTCCGAACATATCCTCCAAATTATCCATGACCTGTCAGCAATGACATAGTTCTTATATTGCATTTGCAAAGCCTTTGACATGCTAGCTAGCATATAGCAATGTTTTATGTCATTGGACTCTTTCCAACAAGTTTAAATTAAGAAAGCTTGTCCATTGAGTGCATCATGTGGAGGCTTAAGTTGCCAAGATTTCTTAAGTATGAACTTGTGTTTCTCGTAGTTGAGAACATTTAACAGATTTCTTTATTATCTCCATTCAATTTGTTATCAGTGATAATTTGAATAAGAGATGTAGCTAACATTTTGAATTGATACAAATAAATATATTTAAAACATTAAAATCATGCTCAAGTAAATATAAATCAAATATTTAGCAATTAAACGTAGATATATATACATGTTTCTACACTTATCCTTGCAAAAATGTAGTATTACAATTGCAAATTTTAGCATCTATTGTCTTAAGCCACCATAGGGTGATCATAATTCAAATAGCCAAAAACGTGGATCCCACCCAATTAATATATGTCACCATAAATCGTTCTAGGTTAAGACACATATTAATAATTGTTTACTTGGCCACCAGTTTAACTAATAGAGCTTGATGGGAGGTTATCATTAAACTAGTCTTGAGTGCGTAACCATTATTTACAAAACCTGATCCATGCACTATTCAAGACATTGAAGGATGATATCAAATAGAACATGGCAAAGCACGATTTCCATATAGGAGATCCAATCTAGTACACAAATGGTGGTCAAGCACCTATCAAAATGTATGGCCAGGGTAAAACTGGCAAGAGAGGTTACATGCTTTCACATATGGATCAACAATAGAGGCCATGGGTTCTGTTTAAAACCCTCTCCCACTCAAAATTTTAAAAAAAATGTAAGGTTTTTGTTAACTTTGAAGGAGAGATTGAACCAAAAGGGGGTGAATTGGTTCTATAAGAAAACTTTGTAAATTTAAAGTAAATTGAAAATTAAAAATAAGATAAGGAAGGGAAAAACCAACAATGGATGTATAGAGGTTTGGTCCTTTAATTCGGCACCTAAGTCCTTTCTTCTTGGTACTTTTTTACCAAGGTGATTCCTACAATTCACAAAGGAAATTGTTACCTTTAAGGCTAAGGTATAACCTTACACAACTATCTTGTAAGGCTTAGATAGAACCTTACAATT
>JBBYHO010060266.1:0-38733 GCA_038382025.1 Adansonia gregorii
CTTAATGAAAAATCAAGAATGGGCTTGGTAGAATTATTGGGCTCATTGGGCTTAGTCGTAGAATTTAAAGTTTTTTTGTAGAGGCCGGACGAAATTAAGTATCTACAACAAGCACACAAATAAAATTGATTAAGAAAACGAAAAAGGGATTTGAATTTAATTTTTTTTTTTGCTCTAAGACCATTCGATATTTAGTAATTACATTAAGCCTAATCACTTCGGAGTCAAGCCAGGTCAGACCGTAAACAAGGGGAAGCTTTCCCAACATCTATTTTCTCCATTCACTAGGCTCGAAATGAAGACTTTACTTAAGACACTAAACTCTTTACTGCTTGGCTTAATAAGAATTAGTATTTAAATTTATTTTTAAATAATGAATAATATACATGTTTTAGTTTTGAAACAAATATTAGTATAAGTTATCGATATTTGATCAATCGTCAACCTAACAATATGTGGAGATATAGGCCAACCCAAGAACCAAGTGGCAGAAAGATTTATGTTAAAATAATAAGAAAATAAGCTATTCTAGAATCTAAAGAAAAAATTTTCATTTTACCCAAAAAATAAATTACTAAACAAATTTTCTAACAATTTGTGGTCAGGGCTTGTGTATGTGCCCCTTACAGACTGGGCTATCTGTTTATATATGGGTAAAGTTTTAGATAAAAAATTTACTAATTTAAATCAGTTTGATTCGAATTATTACTTAGTAATAATTTTTTAAATTAATAAAGTATATAAATGCTAAAATAATTTTTTAATTTTTTTTATATGATTTATATAGTAAAATGAATCATTAGACAATTTTGATTTGAACTTGAGGAAAAAAAATTTCCAATTCACATCTTGTCCGACCCAACTTAAGTTTTAGTAGATGCCCTAGAGCCAATTAGCTTATATCAGGCAAATATAAGTTAATAATGCAAAGCAATCATTCTAATTAGTGATTCACGATTTTTTTTTCATGTTAGTGGTGAAGTTGACAATTACACAAACACTAATTGGATGAAACCCATGAAACACAATGGCCTTACAAAGTTAGTAATGAGTTACATTGATAAAATCCTTATGCATCAAAGTTGCGTCTCTAAAAACATCCTAGTTATTGTATTATCAAGATAGGGCATTGAAAATGACAAAGACTAGCATATATGTTAGTATATGCCCTAAAGCTAATTGGCTTGTATGAGGCTGGGTTTAATGCATGCAACTCTTTGATTTCATAGAAATTGAAGCATAAGGATACTTTGGATAGCAGTGGAAACAAGTTCACGGAACATGACCTATATGAGAACTCCATTTGGTATAAGTCATTTAAGTTTCTATAGAATATGTTCTCATGTGCCAAACGTATATATTAGTCCTTAAACTTGTGATACCATGTCATCTTGTATAGGAAGCGTTATGCCTTTATTCCATAATGAATAGATCCGATAGACACCTAAATTCATCCAGGCTATCTATTCCCGAAAGTCCTAAGTATTCGAGAATGAAAATGTAGTGGCCACTCTGATGGAGGTCAACTTCCACTAGAGGAGTTTCACATTTTTGTAATTTTAATCAGTCATATGTAAATCACTGTATACACACATGATAGAAATATCTATTTTCTTGGGTAAAAATGATGAATTCGCAAAGGAAAATTTTTTGTTTTTGAGTAAGTTCTTGACAAATTTTGGAAATTACCTCTGCGATGATCTCACGGTTAATTTTCCTATTTTTAAGAATTTCTTGAGATTTTTCTGAAAAACTCAGGAAATTGGTGGTCGAATATTTTTACCGACACCGATGTGGTTTTATGTCGATTCTCACCCCAAAAAATCATAAATATTCAAGGAAAAATATGTATTAGCATTTTCTACCATGAAGTGTCAAACTATAAATTTTATAAATTAATTTTAAATTTTATAATCTTGCGAGTATCATGCTCATGAATTTTATTTTTGGATCTTGTGGATCTATATTTAAAATTTTACAAGTTCATTTTCTTCAGTTTAGAAATTAATATTTTGAATAATATGTGGTCTTGAATTTGTTTTACTCTAGTGTCAATAAAATTTCATAATTTTTTCGATATTAAAAGATGAGTTTTTCTTTAGTCATAAAATTTTCAGTGGAATCCTCTCGAGTTTAAAACATCAAAATTCATCCTATATTATTGTTTGATTCCTATTAAATTAGTTTTGGAAAATTCATTTAATTTCATAAGTTTTGAATTTTTCTTGAAATTCTTCTATTTTCAAAATACCGAGTTTTCTGCTCTGCAAATATTTTCGGGATGATTTTTCTTGGTTTATGATTTTTAAAATTCATCAAATATTATTATTTAATTACCTTAATTCAGTTTTCAAAAATTCATTCATTTTCATGAGCTTTGATTTTTTTCTTGAACTTCTCTCGTTTTCAAAAATCGAATTTTCTATTCTATAAATGTTGTCAGGGGAATTTTCTTCGGTTTAAAATGTTTAAAATTCATCTAATATTGTGATTTAACTCCTATTAAAACAATTTTGAAAAATTTAAATTATTTCATGGGTGTTGAATTTTTTTCATATATGTTAATTTTTCTACACTAACGCATATCTCCTAAAATCTTACGAGTTTTTAACTTCCAATCAGGATCTTTTGCACCATTTCATTTCTAAAATTTTGTTTATGATCAATTAACATTAATTTCAATTTTATTTTGATTTTTAGAAATTTTATTTAATTTAATTTTATTTACTTTTTCCAACTAGTTACATGCTAACTAGCTTGTTTTCTCATCCAATTACTTTCTGACCAAGTTGGTTACATCCTGGTTACCCACTGCATGAGCTGATCAACTTCATCATGAGCTTGATAATAGAGTGGCTTGTAAGAAAAGATAACAAAAGCATGGGCTTATGACAACAATTATGGTTATCCAACCTAACAAGCCATCTTTACATCAAATAAACAAAAAATAAATAAAAAAAGAAAAGGGGCCATTTAGCCAACACTCCATATATTGCTGCCCCTTCTTCCATAAATAGAGGACATTTTTCTTCATTAAGGAGTTTTTTTTCCGGGGGGGAAATAGAGGAAAAAATTGGAGAGAAAATGAAAGAAAAAAAGAAAAAAAAACAAGACAAACTCTTGCCCTTGTGATTTTCAGCAAGGTAATCACCTTCTTCCTTCATAGTTCTTGATGATTTCATGGTCGTTTTATTGTAATCTCACATGTATATATGTTGTCTTGATTTATGGTAACTTGGTTGTTATATGTTTGAAAGTTTGTGTTTTTATGCATGAAAACGGTGTATACATGTGTTTTACTTGTTTTTCCATCATGAAAATTTTGTTTGCTTGATGAATCCCACCTTGGCTGAACCTAATCTCGAGTGAATGATGATGATTTTTGTTAGTTTTAGCTTAGAATTGATTGATATTAATATATCATTTTGTAACAAATGTTAAACTTAGGAACCAAACCAAAAAAAAAAGGAAAATTCTGTTCTGACAAATCCCATGTTTTGCCAAATCTTAATGTGTATTCTTGCCATGTTTTTTTTTGCTGATTTCATGCCGTAGTGATGTGTTTTCATGATGGTTTTGGTTGATTAATTGCAAATTTCTAAAAGTTTAGGGGTTAGTTTGCAAAGTATAGTAAAATTTGCAAAGTATAGTAAAATTGTAATTTTTGGTGTATTGCATTGGTCCTAATATTGCACATGGCATATTCTAAATGTATGTATATATTTTTCTACATGATTTAATGATTTCAGAGATGCATAATCATATGTAGACTTAATTAAAAAAATGTAAAAATAAAGGGACCAAATAACAAATTTTAAATTTTAATAATAAAATCAAAATTTTTAACCATATTTTTGGCTTTTAATATTCCCATGGTTATCCGTAGGGGGTATAAAAGTCCTTAAAACTTTTTGTATCTTTTTGGTTCTCCATTAAGGTATAGAATGGAAAAAATAATAAAATAAAATAATAAAGGTAATAAATTGAAAAATTTACCCTAAGGGTAAAAAGAAGTGACCGAATCTTGCTTGTAATTTTTCATGTGATTTTTCATAGTTGTTTTGATTTATTTAATGCTTAATTTTATATTTTAATCATGTTGGGGCCAACTTGTAATTTTAGGGAAGTTTAAGGACCACAAGGGAAACCTATTATTTTTAGGCTAAACTAGTTATCTCTAGTGTGAAATCACTCGCTTAGAATATTTTAAATATTTTTAACATTCAACTGGTTTTCCGATGGGGTGCTAAAAATATCAAAACCTTTCGTATTCTTTTGGTTCTCCATTAGGGTATGAAATACAATTTTTGAAAATTTAGGGACTTAACGGCATTTTCGCATGTTAGATTATTTTAAAATTTAAATCACCCATTTCAGGTATTTTTTTAAATGCTTTTAGCATTATTAATCAATTAAGGACTAATATTTAATTTTAAGAAATTTAGGGACCCAATTGTAATTTTCATACTTTAGGTCATTTTTTGTAATCTAAATTACCCATTTAGAGTAAGAATCATCGTTACTTGTCCTTTCAAGTCCATTAGTTATATCGGGATACTTCCATGTTGAGGGTATACCTTAAGAGTATTTTCATAATTTTTTTCATCGAGATGCTTTTATGCCAAAGGTGAATGTTTAAGGTTCATTTAGCCTTTTAAGGTCATTTTTGAGTCCATTAAAGGTACCGAGATACTTTCATGGCGAAGGTATACTCAGGGGTATTTTTGTAATTTTTTTTTATAGAATGTTTTTATGTCAAAGGTGAATGTTTAAGGTTTATTTAGACTTTTAAGGTCTTTTTTGAGTTTATTAGGGGTACTGGGGTATTTTCATGTCAAAGGTACACTTAAGGGATATTTTTATAAATTCTTTTTATCGGGTGCTTTAATGTCGATGGTAAGCTTTAGGAATATTTTAATTTTCGTTAGAACCTAATCTTAAGTGGTTAATGAGTGCCTTAGTGTCAATGGTAAGCCTTAGGAATATTTTAATTTTCCTTAGAACCTAATCCTACGTGATTACCAGGTGTTTTAGTGTCAATGGTAAGCTTTGGTTATATTATAATTTTCCTTAGAACCCAATCCTACGTAGCTACTAGATGCCTTAGTGTCGATGGTAAGCCTTAGGAATATTTTAATTTTCCTTAAAAACAAATCCTAAGTAGATACCAAGTGCCTTAGTTTCGATGGTAAACCTTAGGGATATTTTAATTGTTCTTAACACCTAGTCTTAAGTAACCACCGGGTGTTTCTATGCCAAAGGTATACTTTAAGAATAGGTTTGTTTTTCTTTTTAGCCCTTAGATTCGAATTAGTACTTTAGCGTCTAGACTGAGTCATAGGTCCTTTATTTTTGTTTCAAATAAAATTCATATGTCTTCATAAGATAAAGGCAATGTCTCAGAGTTAGAGTGATGCATGAAACTCTTCCCACCCATATGTGATAAGGGTTTTACGAATCATTCTAATAACGAGATACCTTTTTCAAAATTAAAATTGAGAATTTTGTACAAATAAAAACCTTTCACATTCTGCCAAGTACTCCAATAGGAAGTGAAAGACATTTTGGTTTCTTAGAACCTTTTATGTCTGTTTGGTTTTCCATTGGGGTATAAAAAGGGAATAATAAAAACTTTCATGTCCGATTATTTTTTCGGTGGGGGTACATAAGATGTTTTGATTTTCAAAATACAAAACCCTAATTTTCTGTCATGGAGTAATAGAATCTTATTTTAATAATAAAGGAATTGTAATTAAATACCACATATTAAAGTCAGATAACAATTAAAGTTCAAATTAACCATGATCAATAAGGTACTAATTTTGGGCACCACAAGAGGGTCAATCCTTGGTTGTGGCTGTAACCGACTTCCAAACCCTTAAAAATGATATCTGGTACTCTGTAGACCATGAAATTTATCTTTAGGTTTTCATGACCCTTAAAGCATTAATTTCGACAGCTGACTAATCTCACTTGGCCAAAATAGATTGGTGGCCACTCCAAACAAATGGTTATTTCATGATGACTATTTAGGGTTATGATGGGCGAACGATTCATTTTAACTATCGAGTCCACAGAAATAAAGGAATATTAATATTGATATGGCCCCAAAAAAAGAAGAATAAATAATTTTGAAATGAGGATACATCTCCACTTATATAGTCAAGGGCTATTTAAGTTAAGCTTGGTCAGGATTTGTATCCAAGTCACGTTATGATAGCTTGGCGACTCTGTTGGGGACCTAATTTTTTTAGAGAGTCAGGACTAAAATTGATCATGTGTTAATTAAATTTTAATTAATCCAGTTTCAATTGGTATTTAGTTTCAATTCCTATTTTGGAAAATTTTCTTTATGACTTATTTTATTTTTAAGTCAATGTTTGTGTATTTTCTTTTTATTTTAAAAAAGGGTATGCTTATCCTTTCACACACAATGTGTACATCTGCAATACTTTCCCTTTTGTCTAATGGTTGAAGGACATAAGTACCTAATGATTTAGGAGGAGGTGAAGTAGCTCTGCCTTCTAAGGTGTTAGCCTTTATTTAAGCTAGTAAAAAACCTACCTGATGTAAATTCCTATGCCTGCCTGAGGTGTTAGCCTCGTTACAGGCACGAAAGATACTCCCACTTAAATTGGACCTTTTTTGGCATAAATTCACGATGGATAATTGAAATTTGCAATTTGAGAATGGATTTAGAGGTCTGACCCAAATCTAATATAGTGAATCTTGGTAGCTCTCCAGTTAGTACCATACACTTACTATAGGTGTCACTGAGGTTAGGGACATACGAAGGGATATGCGTACGTTTTCTTTCCTTATTCACCTGCTTTTTTTCAATTACATCTTTATGATATATTTACTGCTATGTTTTATTATCTTGAATATTTATTTCATGGATACTAACTTGTTTACTTTTTTCTTCTCTTGTCCTTCTTGGGCATCATTCATTTGCATCATGGGCATTTTCTTTAGGCTTGATTTCAGATCCAGCAATTTCCATTCAATTTTATGGCAAACCAAGCAAAAGTGGTGGTTATTTCCAGAACTTTTGAAGAAGTCTTCACAGAGTCCGAACTAAATCAGAGAAAATAGGGGGACTGCATACCAAGGACTTTGTATTGAGACTATCGAAGATCACACACTTGGATCTTAGACAAAATAATATTTCTAAATTGGTATATATATGGGAAGGATGGGATAAAGCCAAGCAAACCCAGTTTACAGCAAAATAAGGACATATGGCCATGTTGTTGAAAATCCCTATAGATAAATAGTTGGTCCAAGCTCTGATAGAATTCTGAGACCTCTTTTACCGATGCTTTTCATTTAACCACCATGACATGACCCCTACCCTGAAAGAGATTGCATCAGTATTAGGGTTGGGACAAGTGGAGACAAGACCTATCTACTATAAAGAGCATAGTTCGATGAGTTATAGAAAAAGATTGGCACAGTTTCTTGATTAATCTCTTCAGTTTCTTTACTTCAAGCATAAAGGCAACGCCATAGTTGTTTCATGGCAATTTTTGAAGGAGTATATTAGGGATTAGCCAAAAAAAGAGGAAACTCTCGATGCATTTACTTTAGCCATATATGGGTTGGTTTTCTTCCCAAGGGTGCTCGAACATGTGAAGTAGTAGTGATTGAGCTCTTTGATTGATTTGCCCCTACCATCTTAACAAAAATCATTCAAGCACCTAACATGTGTTGAAAGTCGAGCTAAGGTAGATTCTTCAGGAGTGCACTAGTGCTATACATCTGGGCCCTCAGCCATTTTTAAAGAGATGGAGCTGATAGGATTAGACCCTATTTCTGACACTTTATCTCTTTCTTGTATTTTATGGAAAAGGATTGGCCACGATCATTAACAAAGAATCAGTGGGTGATGTCATTGAAGAACCAGGCTCTGAAAGAGATAACATGGAGAGCTCCTTGGTTCGCACCCAAATTTGTCTTGTGTAGGTGCAATCAATTATCATTTGTACCTTTGCTCAGATTATGGGGTACAGTCGGATATGCACAACTTTTGCTCTGATGGCAATATAAGACTAAGCAATTTATCCCCATGACTTTCGATTTGGCTATTATGGATTTGGATTATCATGGGAAAGGATATAGGAACATGCTTTCGACAACTTTCATACATTGGAAAGAGAGATACAAGTCTGGGCTGCTCTCTTACACAGATTAAACCACTCTCAAGTACGATGCATGAAGATCAATTTGGGGTTGTGATTTGATTATTCCAAGAATATAGGGGGTTAGTCTTCAAGTGACCATTCAACCAAAGCCTCCCATGCCTTCTAAAGTAAAGTTAATAAGAGAAGAGGCAGAAAGAGATAAAAAAAGAGCGGTTGCCGAGAATTAAGCCCTCTAAGAAGAGATCATGTATCTGAAGATTAAGATAGAAGCCAAAGAAAAGGATCTTCAGAAAATGCTGGAGTAGTACACTTTAATAAAGCATGATTGGGTAGAACAAAACAAGAAGATAAAAATCACTGGTCTATCTAGGAGCTCCAACAAATCTTCTTGTCAAGTTGCCGAGGAAATGCATAAGCTCCACAAATAGCTTGGAAAGTGGAAAGCCAAAGCTGTAGGAAACAAAGCCAAGGCGACTGCATTCAAACAAGAGCAAAGGGTGCACGTACGGTAAAGATGAGTGGCTTAAAAATGCCCTTCACCGAGAATGAGAAATGAGACAGAATTACTCCAAGAAAGAAAAGCACTCATTTCAGCTTTGGGGTAAGTAAGACAAATGTTGTCTCAAAGAAAGCACAACATTGAGGCATGGGCCCAAGCATATAAGGAAATGGATGTCTGTTGGGATAATAAGTTTTACCGAGTCAAAAATGAACGTGACCAATGGACGGCCAATTCGCTAGGGCAACAGTTTTATATTGATCATCGACAAAACAAATTCACTCAGCAATCATTCGAGCAAGGGATTTGGTAGAGAGATCCAAGGACTTCGAAGATAGATCAACCCAATTGGCAAATTCGGTCGATGATACTTTAGTTTTTGGAATCAGCGAAAAGTAATATGACCAAATTAGGAAGTTCTATGGAAATAATTCTAATATGATAAGTGATATGTAATTCCTTCTAAAATCAATGGAAATTATGGATTTTGAAGTCTTGTAGTGAAACAAATACCCTTGAATACATTCATTACTCATGCATACATGCACATACACATATGATTATTGATCTATTAATAATTACTTAATTCCCAAAAATTTTGGAATTCACACAAGGTTTAACCATTGCAAATCGAGATTAATCAACATTGTCAATGCCCACGCATAGTTACTACACTAGAGTAAGAGAATGGAGAATGGCTGAAGACCATATCACAAGATTGGTACGAATTGAGGAAAGCCATAAGTAGGCTTAAAAAGGCCATGCTGAAAAGGCAGGATGAACTTTAAGCTCAAATTGCACAGATGATGGAGCTACTGCTAGCTAGAGAGCCAACTTGCCCCACGTAAGAAGCAAATATCGATGCTCCCACTGAAGGATCTAGGGGGCAATAGTTGAAGAAATAGGCACCAACCCACCACCAGCTAATGCCCAGAATGTACAATATAGGGCTGCGATAGCTACTCCTCCACCAGTCAATGTCATAAACCCTAAGGCCATACCTCAAGAAATGACTATGCAAGCTATTCTCATCCAAGAGGAATATATGAGGCAAGGCATTGATGAAAAAGAGAAGATTAAGCAAAAGGCCAAAGAAGTAGTTGAAGCTAAAAAAGAAAAAGGAAAAGGCAAAACTACTGCCCATTGAAAGAAGGTTAAAGGCCATAGAAGGGGCTGAATTATACAGCAGTATGGACATTGAAGACCTTAGGTTACTCTCAAATCTTGTTCTCCCCTCAAAATTTAATTGCTAAAGTTTGAGAAGTATAAAGGCACTACATCCCTATAAGCACACATCAAAATATTTGTTAGAAAAATGGTAGGCTACTCATAAAATGATAAACTGTTGATCCACTATTTTCAAGAAAGCCTGTCAAGATCGGTATTGAGATGGTGCAATGATTTGAATCGTTTCCAAATTAAATGCTAGGTCGAGTTGGCAAGTGCTTTTCTCTAGCAATACAAGCATATGGCTGAATGGGCTCTAGATCATTTGACCCTCCGAAATTTAGAAAAGAAGTTAATTAAGTCTTTTAAAGAATATGCCTAACGATGGAAGGACTTAGCCTCTCAAGTCTAATCCCCTTGACGGAGAAGGAAACGATGATGTTATTTGTCAATACTTTTTATGCACCTTATTACGACAAACTGGTAGGGAACATGACAAAGAATTTCTCTAATCTTGTAATCTCTAGAGAAATTATTGCATCAGCCATTAAGGCCGAAAAGCTTACATCAGAAGAGTCCTCAAGTGCATAAAAGCCAGGACTAGCAAAGAAAAAGGATGAAACACTATCAGTCGATTATGTGAGCTAGCCATACTGCCCGGGGACTCACCCCTATTATCAAAATCCAAGATAAATGCCCCAAAACACTTATCCATACAACACACCTTGAACACCCATTTCAACAACTGTCCAAGTTACCATTCTAAAGCGCTTCCCCAAAACTAGCCAAGACCCAACACCAATACACAACCCTAAAAACCAATTAAACCAAACCTTATTTTGACTCTCTTCCTTATTCATATAAGGAAGTGTTGGAAAAAATTTCAGAAGCAAGGCCAGTAGTGCCAATTTTTGCCAAATTGTATGAAGGTAAGCTGGTATAACTAGAACCTGCATTGTGAATACCATGCACTACTGGGTCACTCGATTAAAAACTACCAACCCTTGAAGCACACAGTTCAAAGCCTTCTTAATAGAGGTGCCTTTAAGTTTGATAACGTGTTGGCTCTCAATGTGGAAGCAAACCCTTTGCTAGATCGTCTTGAGCCCAAAGTCTAAGTCATCAACATTAAAAACAGGCAATGGAGGAAGTTAAGTGTGGAAGAGGTCAACACACCCTTGGAAAAGGTATAGATGGTTCTGACCAAAGCCAGAATCCTTAGCTAGAATAAAAAAAGTATTAAAAGACAATTTGACAATGGTGTCTATTTTTGCAAGCATCACCTGACTTTGAGCCATACCTTGTAGAGTTGCCTAGATTTTTGAGCATTGATTTAAAAGATAATGAATAATGGTGAGATTGAGTTTTTAGAATAGACTAAAGTAGAAGTAGAAAAATCAGTCAATATGGTGGGGGAAAGATCGTCATAACCCCTATACATATTAACCGCCCTCTCATCATTTGTTGCAACCAGACCACACCTCTAAAGGCGAATATTACCCCCTACTGATTATTAGGGCACTAGCACTATTCCCTTATTAAGATAGTAAAAAAGTGCCCTAGAAATATGATGGTAGGGTCACACTGCAAAAGATATTACTACCTAATTGGCACCCACCGATATCACAAGAGTCAACCATGTTACAAGAAACGGACGTGTATATGGTGGGGAAACTAGTAAAGTCTATATGAAGGTGAAATCAAAGGCACAAACTTTGGAAGGGTAGTGGTTATCGAGGATGTCCGAGGGAAAAGCAAGAACTAGGAAAGGAGAAAAAGGTAGCAAATTCCCAAGTATATCAAGCACAACAAATATAGTGTTGTGGACAATTAAAGCAACAACCAGCGAAGATTTCCTTGCTAACTCTGTTGCCCTATTCTAAACTTCATCAGAATGCTTTGCTGAAAATACTAAATCAAGTCTATCTCTTTCAGGATACTTCTATCAACAAACTTGACCACCTAGTAAACAATATTGTTGCTGATAACTTTATCTCATTTAGTGAAGATAAAATTCTGCCAGGAGGTAATACTTCAGCAAAAGCCTTCCATATCACGACTTAGTGCAAAAAGACCATACTACCTAAGGTCCTTATCAACAACGGCTCTGCTTTAAATGTCATGCCATGGAGTACACTATTCGGTTTGCCTATAAATGTTAGCCGAATCAAACAAAGCCATATGATTGTCAGGGCTTTTGATGAAACAAGGAGGGACATCAAAGGAACTATCTCAGTTACTCTAGAAATTAGTCTTTACCCATTTGAAATCAAGTTCCATGTTATGGATATTGCTCTAGTATATAATTATTTGCTAGGGCGACCATGGATTCACCTTGCCAGGCCCCTTCCATCATCCTTGCATCAAAAAGTCAAGTTTATAATGGATAAAAGATTGGTGAGTCTATATGAGGAAGAAGACATAGTCACCATGACATCTACAGAGGCTCTTTACATTGACACAAATGTTGAAACTGATGAATGCTCTTGCAGAGTTTTTGAGATTGTCAATGCGACCTTTATATTAGAAGGGTTAGTCATCCTTAAACTGATGCTATCGAAAAGCATGCGTATGGGCCTTAAGTTGATAGTAGGGAAATGAGCCTTAGCTAAAAAAGGACTTGAGAGACGTTTGCAAGGAATCAGCCAGGCCATTAATGTCAATGGTAAGAAAGACAAATATGGATTAGGCTTCAAGATGGAAAAAGTTCAGAAGAAGAAGTTTGGAAAAAGAATAAGAGGTAAACAGCCATCCTTGGGTGTTGGCCAATAGTCAGGCCATAAATTAACTCCCTACTTTTTGTTAGAGGAAATTTATTGAAAAGTTAATCCAGGAAATAGAGATAAAGAAATCAGGAATGTTGTTCTAGTAATCAATAAAACCTTCGAAGAGCATCATGTGGCTGCTATTGGAAGAGATGATGAAGAGTTCATTGAGGATCATGAGATTCACTTATGCCCTCTGGATATGTTTTAAGGAATTAGACATGTACTAATAGAAGAATAGTGTCGAGGCCAATCTCAAAGTAATAACTAATAAATAAACTCTGTCATCATAAATCTTTTTGTAAAAACTCATAAAGTTAATTTATCATCAGTAAAAATGAAATACATGTAATCTTTCTTTAATCTTTCTTGGCTCTTTTCCTTTCTTACATCAGGTTTTTTTTATGATTTCTTATCTCAATATCTCTTTCCCTTTTTTGCATCCATACCCCATTCATATCCCATATTCTTTTGCCTATTTCTTCCTTGCTTTTGCCTTTATAGAGAAAGAGATAAATCTCATCAGGATTCAGAGGTTAATTTTGAATAGACTATTTGCTCGAACGAGGTTAATCTTGAAAAAGATATCGATGCTTATATTTTGCCTCCTGATTTGTTAAAAATAATTGAACAATAAGATAAGTGCATAATACCCATGAAGAGCCCATGAAGATTATCGATTTGGGAAATGATGAAAATGATAAGAATAAAATCAGAATAGGAGCCGCCATAAAGGCTTTCACCTGAGAAGATCTAATAAGACTACTGTATGAATTCTAAAACATTTTTACATGGTCTTATCAAGACATGCCAAGATTTGATGTAGAGATTTTGGTTCATAATTGCCCTTGTAGCCAAAATGCAAACCGGTTCAACAGAAGCTAAAGAGAATGAAACCAAATGTGCTTTTGAAGATAAAAGAAGAGGTTAAGAAGCAGTTTAAATTTGGATTTTCGAAGGTGGAAAAATATCTTGAATGGGTTGCAAACATTGTCTCGATTCTTAAGAAAGATGGAAGAGTTAGAATGTGTGTGGATTACTTAGACCTTAATCGAGCAAGCCCAAAAGACAACTTCCCTTTCCTTTATATAGACACCGTGGTTGATAATACTATAAAGAACAGTTTATTTTTCTTTATGGATGGAATGGCTCTAAAGGATATAGAGAAGACCATATTTGTCATAATATGGGCAACATTTTGTTACAAAGTAATACTATTTAGGTTGAAAAGGGTAATGGTAACCCTATTCCATGACATGATGCATAAAGAAATTGAAGTGTACATTAATGACACGATTGCTAAGTTCTCTCAAGAAAAAAGTCATGTAGCAAACTTGCAAAAATTGTTTGAAAAGATGTAAAACTATCAGTTAAAGCTGAACTCGGTGAAATGTACATTCAGAGCTAGGTCTAGAAAATTATTATGTTTTATTGTAATCGAGAAGGAATTAAGGTTGATCTGGATAAGATCAAAGCTATACAGGAATTGCCATCCCCACGCTTACCAAAAGAAGTGAAAAGTTTCTTGGGGGATTAAATTACATTGCTAGATTCATATCTCAACTCATGGATAAATGTGATCTGATTTTTTAGTTTTTTCGAAAACAAAATCCTGGTTAGTGGGATAGTGACTGCGAAAATGCTTTCAAAAAAGTTAAGCAATATCTCTCTAATCCATTAGTATTGGTACCGCCTACTTCGGGATAACCTTTGATGCTATATTTGACAATGTTCAAAAAATCCATGGGTTGTGTGTTGAGGCAGCATGATAAGCCTAGAAAGAAAAACTAGCAATCTATTACCTTAGTAAGAAATTTTTGGATTAAGAGGTAAATTATTCCCATATAGAGAAGATATGTTGTGCTCTAATCTAGACAGCGAAAGGGCTCCGACAGTACATGTTGTATCTTGTTACATGGCTGATCACCAAAATAAACCCAATCAAATATATGTTCAAAGTGCCAACTTTATCAGAAAGGATAGCTAGGTGGCAAGTTCTATTATCCAAATATGATATCATTTATGTACGGTAAAAGGCTATAAAAAAAAGTGCCATTACTAAATTCTTGGCAAGCAGAACACTTAACAATTATCAGCTATTGGATTTTGAATTCCCTGATGAAGACTTAATGAATATTATGATTGAAGAAGAAGAAGAAGAGCCATTGAAAGGATCTACATGGAAAATGATTTTGATAGAGCATCCAATGCATTGGGCTATGGAACTAGTGCAATTTTAATATCTCCAAAAGAGGATTATTACCCTTTTACAGCCTGGATAATTTTTGATTACACCAATGATATTGCAGAATATGAGACATGTATTATGGGGCTTCGAGTAGCATTAGAAAAGAAGGCCTAGGTATTGAAAGTAAACTTCGAATGGGAAATACGAGACCCAAGGTTGCCATAATATAAAAAATTAATTCTCGAATTACTGTAAGAATTCGAAAAAGTAAACTTCATCCATTTGTTCTTAATTACAATCAAATGACAGATGCTCTAGCCACCTTGGCTTCGATGTTCCAAGTAAAGAAGGGGTAAAAGGTGACACCCATTGAAATGAATATTTATGATTTCCCTACATACTGCCATAACATTGAGATTGAGGTAGATAGTCTTCCATGGTATTACAATTTCAAAAATTATTTGAAGGATCGAGTATATTCACCAAATGCCTTAGAAACTGATAAGAGAACCTTTAGAAGGCTGGCACTAAATTTTGTCTTGGACGGAGAGATTTTGTATAAGAAAAGTTTTGACCAAGCATTATTAAGGTGTGTTAATGCTTCAGAAGCAAAGAAAATAATAGAAGTATATCAAAAAGTTTGTGGGATTCATGTCAACAAACACAAGATGGCAAAAAAATTCATGAGATTGGGCTACTTTTGGATGACTATGGAAAGTGACTGTATCAAGTACGCTCGAAAGTGCCATAAGTATCATATTTATGCTGACAAGATTCATGTCACGCCGACAAGATCGTACCATGGCTTTTTTCTATACGGGGTATGGATGTCATCAAACCCATTACTCTTGGCATTGAACTGGCATTATTTCATCTTGATGACCATTGATTATTTCACCAAATGGGTCTCTGAAAGAATTATAATGGACAATGCCTCCAACTTAAATAATAAATTGATGACAGAGGTCTGTACCCAGTTGAAAATCTTTTATCACAATTCAATCACATATTGTCCGAAGATGAATATGGTCATAAAAGCTACCCACAAAAATATTAAGAAGATTATAGGAAAAATGGTGAAGACTTATAAAGATTGGCACGAGAAGCTTCTGTTCACCCTCGTTGCTTATCAAACCTCAATATGGACCTCAACTGGGGTAACACCTTACTCATTGGTGTATAGCATAAAGGCAGTACTACCCATTGAAGTAGAGATCCCATCACTTCGAATATTAATGGAGACCAAATTGGAAGAAGCTGAATGGGCATGAGATCGCTATGAACAACTAAACTTTATTGAAGAAAAGAGGTTGAAAGCGATACCGCATGGGCCAATGTACTAAAAAAGGATGATGAAGGCCCATGATAAAAAGATTCATCTAAGACAACTTCATGAAGAAGAACTAGTGCTGAAAAAAATCCTTTCGATACAAAAAGAGCACCTAATTGGGAAAGGCCTTATATGGTTCACAAGGCATTCTCAGGAGGTACAGTAATCCTTATCGAAATGGATGGAGATGTCTTGCCAAACCCTATTAATGCAAATAGTGTAAAGAAATACTACGCTTAAAAACCATAAAAAAAATAAAAAACAAACAAAAAAATAGAAAGATAAAAAAAACAAAAAAAAAGAAAAAAAATCAAATGAAAACCTGAGCAGGGCATTCGATTAAAAGATATATAAGGGGAAAGCTTTGAGTTGACAACCCGAAAGAGTTGCTCAAGCAAAGAAAGAAATGATCAAATCGTATGCATGATATCATCAAACACATCTCTAAACGATGGATCTATGCAGAAGTAGATATTCTGTTCAAAAAAAATCTTCAAAGATCTAAATTCAGTTGTCCAAACCTTTTCTTCAACATTTACCATTATCTTTGTGAATCTTTTCTTAGGCATTTTACCATTATTTTTGTAAAAACAAAGCCAATATTCTACTTTTTTTTTCCTTGAAATGCAACCTCTGTTAGATAATCTTTTTGACCGTGCTAACATTTTTTCTACATGATAATTAACGACTTAAAGAAGTAAAGATTGACTAAAATAGATAATAGACTAATTTCTTTAAGTTACTTTGGAATAAGGTCAAAACATTATAAAAACCTTGGTTCACATCTTAATTCCTTTAATGTTCTAGGAAGCGTTAAGTATGGATAACTAACGATCTTAGATAAAATTCTAAAAATGAAGAAAACTTAACCTCTTAAAAGATATTCATCATTTTGTTCCGGCTGGCAAGGGAGTTGATGGAAATGTCAAGTCCTTGTTACATTCTGAAAACCACAGCTAGATTGAAGGAGGGCATCCCCCATACATATCTAATCATATCCTTTTTCCTCAACCACTAGATGGTATTGATGCATCACAAAGTCCTATTTTCTCTCGGGGTAAAGACATCGCCCATATTTCTAATCATATCCCTTTTCCTCGACCACTGGATGGTATTGATGCATCACAAAGTCCTGTTTTCTCTCGAGGCAAGGACATCACCCACATTTCCAATCATATCCTTTTTCTTCAACCATTAAATGGTATAGATGCGTCATAAAGTCTTGTTTTCTCTTAGGGAAGGACATCACCCATATTTCCAATCATATCTTTTTTCTCATCCACTAGATGGTATTGATGCACCACATGACCACAAATGGCATCCCTCACACATTTCTAATCATACCATTCTCTTTCAGTCACTAGATGATGCTGGTGCATCATAATCTGAATTCCTTAGAGGGCAAGAACAATTGTTTTTATAAAGACAATATCAGATTCAAGACTGGCCCCTTGCCACCAAAAAGATTTTCCATGCCTTTTAAGATGTTTTTAGGTTTTTAAAGTGGGTTGAATCACGATTTAAAAAGAAAATGACTGAAAAATAGAAAAATAAGAAATAACTCCAATCATAAACATCCATGCATATTCATTATGCATCCATATTCATAATTGTGTAATTCATAGGTTTAAAGTAATGAAGCAAGAAAAAAATTATCAGAATGGATACTGCTTCAAAGTCAAAAGGTAAGTCAAACTTCCCTTAAATATCTTAAATATTAGATTACTTTAACCTTATTTAAGGTTTGTCTCCAATCGACCATACACAGTCAAATTCTTACTCACTTGGTTATACTCAGTCAAGTCTTACTCATTTTACTTGGTGAAACTTCCTTTCACTTTCATTTAATGTGATGGTTTAGCCATAGTCAAACTCTTTTTTTATTTTATTTAACATGATAGTTTAACCCTGGTAAACTAGATTTTTTTATTTGATATGATGGTTTAGCCCTAGTTAAACTTTTTTTCACCTTCGTTTGACATGATGCTTTAGCCGTAGTCAAACTTCTTTTCACCTTCATTTGACGTGATGGTTTAGCCTTGGTCAAACTCTCTTTTTCTTTCGTTTGACATGATGGTTTAGCCTCAGTCAAACTTTCTTTCACTTTCATTTGACATGATGGTTTAGCCTTGGTCAAACTCCCTTTTTATTTCATTTAACATGATGGTTTAGCCCTGGTCAAACTTCTTTTCACTTTTGTTTCATGTGATGGTTTAGGCCTGGTCAAACTTCTTTTTACCTCTATTTGATGTGATGGTTTAGCCTTGGTTAAACTCCCTTTTCATTTTGTTTGATGTGATGATTTAGCCTTAGTCAAACTCTCTTTTTTTTTATTTGACATAATGGTTTAGCCCTAGCCAAACTTTCGTTCAGTTTCATTTGACGTGATGATTTAGCCTTGGTCAAACTTTTTTTTCATTTCCATTTGATGTAATGGTTTAGCCCTAGTCAAACTCCCTTTTCATTTCACTTGACGTGATAGTTTACCTTGGTTAAACTTTTTTTTTGCTTTCGTTTGATGTGATGCTTTAGCCTTGGTCAATTTTTTTCATTTTCGTTTGATGTGATGGTTTAACCTTGGTTAAACTTTCTTTTTATTTTGTTTGACATGATGGTTTTGCTCTAGTCAAACTTCTTTTCACCTCCATTTGACATGATGGTTTAGCGCTAGTTAAACTTCCTTTTACTGTTATTTGATACAATGGTTTCGCCCTGGTCAAACTTTTTTTTGTATCTCATTCAACGTATTGGTTTAGCCTTGGTCAAACTTGTTACGTTTAACCTTAAGTATTACCTCTGTATCATTTGTCTACCCGTCGGCTTAGTCTCGAGTAACTCTTTTCATTTATTGACCTGACTGCTTGGTCTTAGTTAATTTGTCTTACTGGTTGGTTTGTGTGTTTTTTCCCCGACCAACTCATTTTCAATATTGACTTCACTGCAGGTTGAAAGTTCCCCTTTTAATCAGTTAAGCAATATTTATGTTCATATCTCATTTTTCTTATACTTTGTGGCCTAGATGAAATTGTGTCTATTTGGTCTTTGTCCTATTTTTGATTCTCAGCAACGAACAAAGAGGGACAGCTGTAGACACCTAAATTTATTTTGGCTATCTGTCTTTGAAAGTCCTAAGTATCCGAGAACAAAAATGTAGTGGCCACCCTGATGGAGGTCAACTTCTACCAGAGGAGTTTCACATTTTTTTAATTTCATCAGTCATATGTAAATAACGGTGTATACACATGATGGAAAAAACTATTTTCCTGAGTACAAACAATGAATCTGCAAAGAAAAAATTTTTGTTTTTGAATAAGTTCTTGAAAAATTTTGAAAATTACCTCTGCGGATGATCTCACGGTTAATTTTTCTATTTTTAGGAATTTCTTGATATTTTTTTGAAAAACTCAAGAATTGGTGGTCGGATATTTTTACTGACACTAGTGTGGTTTTATGTTGATTCTCACCATGAAAAATCATAAATACTCAAGGAGAAATATGTACTGGCATTTTCTAACATGAAGTGTCAAACTGTAAATTTTATAAATTAATTTTGAATTTTGTAGTTTTACGAGTATCATGCTCGAGAATTTTACTTTTGGTTCTTGTTGATCTATTTTTAAAATTTTACAAGTTCATTTTCTTCACTTTAGAAATTGATGTTTTGAATAATATGTGGTCCTGAATTTGTTTTACTTCAGTGTTAAATAAAATGTCATAATTTTTTTCGATATTGAAAATGAGTTTTCTTTACTCATAAAATTTTTGATGGAATCTTCTTGAGTTTTAAACATCAAAATTCATCCCATATTATTATTTGATTCATATTAAATTAGTTTTGAAAATTTCATTTATTTGCACGAGTTTTGAATTTTTTTTCTTGAAATTCTCTTGTTTTTGAAATACGGAGTTTTCTACTCTATAAATATTTTTGGGGTGATTTTTCTTGGTTTATGATTTTTAAAATTCATCAAATATTATTATTTGATTCACCTTAATTCAGTTTTCAAAAATTTATTTATTTTTGCAAGTTTTGATTTTTTTTTTCTTGAACTTTCCCCGTTCCAAAAAATTAAGTTTTTTATTCCATAAATGTTGTCGAAGGAATTTTCTTCGATTGAAAATTTTTAAATTCATCTAATATTGTCATTTAACTCTCATTAAAACAGTTTTGAAAATTTTAATTTTTTTATGAGTTTTGAATTTTTTTCATATATGTTAATTTTCTTATACTAAGGCATTTCTCGTAAAATTCTATGAGTTTTTAACTTTCAATAAAGATCTTTTGCACCATTTCATTTCTAAAATTTTTTATATGATCAATTAACATTAATTCCAATTTTATTTTGATTTTTGAAAATTTTATTTCATTTCATTTCATTTATTTTTTTCAACTAGTTACATGCTAACTAGCTTGTTTTCTCGACCAAGTACTTTCTAACCAAGTTGGTTACATCCCAATTACCAATTACATGAGTTGGTCAACTTTATCATGAGCTTGATAATATAATGGCTGGTAAGAAAAGATAACAAGAGCATGGGCTTTTGACAACAATTATGGTTATCCAACCTAACAAGCCATCTTCACATCAAATAAACAAAACAAAGAAGAAAAAAAAGGCCATTCGACCACTCCAATTACTACTGCCCTTTCTTCTATAAATAGAGGACATTTTTCTTCATTAAGGAGTTTTTTTGGGGGGGAAGAAAGGAAAAAATTAGAGAGGAAAAGAAAGAAAAAAATAATAAAAAAAAGATAAACTCTTGCTCCTTTGATCTTCAACCAAGGTAATCACCTTCTTCCTTCCTATTTCTTGTTGATTTCATGGTCATTTTGTTATAATATCATATGGCATATTGTAAATTGTAATTTTAGGTGCATTATGTTGGTCTTAATATAGCATATGGCATATTGTAAATGTTTGTATATATTTGTCTACTTGATTTAATGATTTTAGAGATGCATAATCATATGTAGACTTAATTAAAAAAATGTAAAAATAAACGGACCAAATAACAAAATTTAAGTTTTAATAATAAAATCAATTTTTTAACTATATTTTTGGCTTTTAATATTCCCATGGGTATTTGTAGGGGGTATAAAAGTCTTTAAAACTTTTCATATTTTTTTGGTTCTCCATTAAGGTACGAAATGAAAAAAATAATAAAATAAAATAAAATTATAAAGGTAATAAATTGAAAATTTTACCTTAAGGGTAAAAAGAAGTGACCGAATCTTGCTTGTAATTTTCTATGTGGTTTTTTATGGCTGTTTTGATTTATTTCATGCTTAATTTTATATTTTAATCATGTTGGGGCCAACTTGTAATTTTAGGGAAGCTTAGGGACCACTAAGGAAATCTAATATTTTTTTGGCTAAATTAGTTATCTGTAGCATGAAATCACTCCCTTAGAATATTTTAAATATTTTTAGCGTTCAATTGGTTCTCTGGTGTGGTGCCAAAAATATCCAAACTTTTCATATTCTTTGGTTCTTTGTTAGGGTACGAAATGCAATTTTTAAAAATTTAAGGACTTAACGGCATTTTCATGTGTTAGGTTATTTTAAAATTTAAATCACCTATTTTAGGTTTTTTTATAAAATGTTTCTGGCATTATTAATCAATTAAGGACTAATATTTACTTTTAAGAAATTTAGGGACCTATTAGCAATTTTTATACTTGTCATTTTTGTAATCTAAATTACCCATTTAGAGTAAGAATCATCATTACTTGTCCTTTTGAGTCTATTAGGGATATTAGGATACTTTCATGTCGTAGGTATGTCCTAGGTGCATTTTCATAATTTTTCTTACCGGGATGCTTTTATGCCAAAGGTGAATGTTTAAGGTTCATTTAGCCTTTTAATGTCATTTTTTAGTCCATTAGGGGTACTGGGATACTTGCATGGCGAAGGTATACCCTAAAGGCATTTTCGTAATTTTTCCTCATCAAGATGCTTTTATGCCAAAGGTGAATGTTTATGGTTCATTTAGCCTTTTAAGGGCATTTTTGTGTCCACTAGGGGTACCGGGGTATTTTCATGTCGAAAGTATACTCAAAGGACATTTTTGTAATTTTCTTTATCGAGTGCCCTAGTGTTGAGGGTAAGCCTTAGAAATATTTTAATTTTCCTTAGAACCCAATCCTAAATGGTTACCAGGTGCCTTAGTGTCGATGGTAAGCCTTAAGAATATTTTCATTTTCCTTAGAACCCAATCTAAGTGGTTATCGGATGCTTTAGTGTTGATAGTAAGCCTTAAGAATATTTTAATATTCCTTAGAACCAAATCCTAAGTAGTTATCGGGTGTCCTAGTGTCTCTAGTAAGCCTTAGAAATATTTTAATTTCTTTAAAACCAAATCCTAAGTAGTTATCAAGTGCCTTAGTTTCGATGGTAAGCTTTAGGGATATTTTAATTATTCTTAAAACCTAGTCTTAAATAACCATTAGGTGTTTCTATGCTGAAGGTATACTTTAAGGATATGTTCATTTTTCTTTTTAGTCTTTAGATTCGAATTAGCACTTTAGTGTCTAGATCGAGTCATAGGTCTTTTATTTTTGTTTTAAATAAAATTCGTATGTCTTTGTAAGATAAAGGCAATGTCTAAGAGTTACAGCAATGCTTGAAACTCCTCCCACCCATATGTGATAGAGGTTTTATGGATCATTCTAATGATGAGATACCCTTTTCAAAATGGACTCTAGTAGGATGTGAAAGACATTTTGGTTTCAAAATGGACTCTAATGACGAGATACCCTTCCACCCGTATGTCTTTGTATAAATAAAAACCTTTCACATTCTGCTAGGGACTCTAGTAGGATGTGAAAGACATTTTGGTTTCTTAGAACCTTTTATGTCCCTTCGGTTTTTCATTGGGGTATTAAAAGGGAATAATAAAAACTTGTGTGTCCATTGCTTTTTCGATGGGGGTGCGTAAGACGTTTCGATTTTTAAAATGCAAAACCCTGATTTTCTCTCACAGAATAATAAAATCTTTAACAATATGAGAATTGTAATTAAGTACCACATATTGAAGCTAGATAAAAATTAAAGTTCAAATTAACTATGATTAATAAGGTACCAATTTTGGGCACCACGAGAGGATCGATCCTTACTTGTGGCTATAACTGACTCCTAAAGCCTTAAAAACAATCATTAGTACTATGTACATCATGGAATTTATCTTTGGGGTTTTGTGACCCTTAAAGCATTAATTTTGACAGGTGACCAATCTCATCTGGCCAAAATAGATTAGTGGCGACGTCAAACAAATAGTCATTTTGTGATGACTATTTAGGGTTAAGATTGGCAAATGATCCATCTTAACTACCAAGTCTCCAGAAATAAGAAAATATTAATATCGACATGGCCCACAAAAAAAGAAGAATAAGTAGTTTTGAAATAATGATACATCACCACTTATATAGTTAAGGGTAGTTTAAGTCGAACTTGGCCAAGATTCGCATCCAGGCCATGTTATGATAGATCCACAATAGATGGATCTTATGGTAGTGTGCTTTTAGGTGTAGCATCAACCATATGAAAGTGGATAACTGGTCCTAAGAATATTCATCACTTTAAGTGACCTTAGAGACATATCTCATTTGTTCTTAGCTTTGGTTAACTTCACAAAGTCATTGGCCGATGCATAACAAATTTAAGGGAAATTGTTTCACCAAATTCATGAGGTTAACCAAAACTTACAGAAACTGATATGGATTGATAAATGAGTAAACACTGCATTATGCTCATGGTCTTGCCAAGATATATGGTGAAAGGATCAAAGTACTCTAAGAGGTTGGTTACTAAAAAGTTTCTTAAGATATCATATTAACTCTTCTTGCATACCAAGTGACCATGATACCTTGCTAGAGGCCAATCTTGGTCTATTAATATAAATACACTTAATTAGGTAATTACATTATTGTCATTATGATGAAAGCCTAATGGGTCACACACAATAAGATGATCTATTGGATAAAATGACGATTTGGTTAAGTATAACTTAATTAAATAAAAGGTATATTGAGGAGGACTTAATTGAATTAGTTCAATTAAGCATTCTTAAAAAAAATTAGATTTAGGAAATATAACTAAAGATGTCCTAATGTAGCAGCAAAGATAAGAATATTTTATTAAGATCATGCCCAATAGTAGGCATGTAAATAGGGATATCTAGGATATTGGGGCTGAAACATTATTTTTGGCAAATTAAGCAATTATTTGATAATTATTTAATAATATTTACATGAAATAAAATTGTTTTACTTAGATGAGAAATTTAATTGAAAAGTAAAAATTCTTGCATGCAAATAAGGTTTGCCAAAAAGCTTGAAATATGAAGTTAAATGGGCTTGGTTTTGAACAAATCTCATTTAGATTTGATACGGATTTAGCATTTCATTGGTTGGTACTATTAGAGTTGGATTAGGCTAAGATATTAATTAGTTAACACTTAGGCCCAATCCTTAATGGACTAGGTAAAAGAGCTTCATTTAGATCCCAAAGGAAACACCAAAAGTGGCACCACCTTCTAGATATGTTAGTAATGGGCTTGATTAACCCATTAGTTAAGCCTAGCCTAATTTTAAATGTATTAATATGCATTATTATGTTGAATTGGCTAAATAATGTTTATAAAACCTTAGGCACCAATCTCTAGATTTCTCTTAGGAAGGTAACACTACCCTTTAGCTTTCCTGGGCAAATTATTAATCTTGAGTTTTTGAGTGATCTAGAATCCTTTTTTTATCATAAAGGAAGTAAAAAATCAATTTTATATCTTAAAAGAATTAATCGGGATCAAAAATCAAGATTTTGGATTGGTTTGCTAGAATTTACGTCGAATAGTTACTTCCTTATAAAGTTATTTTCTTCTTCCTCTTGGCGTAATAGGTATAGGAATTGTGCCCAGATCACTTCAAATTTGAACCTATTAGCTATATGTCATTTCTTAAGGCTTGAAAAGACTTTTAGCTAGAACTAGAGAACCATCAGATCTCATGAAGGCTCCAACAGGCATTTGTGTGAATCACCACTAGAAATAGAACAATTAGATAGCCTATAACCTTAAGAAATGATCAAGGTAATCAAACCATGGTGCATTTCATGTAGGAATCAGCATGCTTAGAGTTAAGATTCTCTAAGTAGGTATGATTCTTATTAGATCTATGTTTTGAATTGCAATTAAATCACATGTACATCTCTTCATAAGACCCTAAGGAAATTTAGGTACTTTTTTGTTTATTTTTTGCTAGGTTTATATAATTTCGATTTAAATTTTATGTTGATATCGATAATCATGAACCCAAATTTCTTTTAATGGTATCAAAGCCTAAGGTTTGTAGATTACATGTGGTGTAGTATGCTAATTTTTTGTGATAATTAATCTAATTAATTTATATGCTGACTTGGTGATTTTCGATTTTGGTAAAATTCTTGAATTTTTTTCATTGATCTTTTAAATTTGAGTAGCATGTATTAGTAGGCTTTAATTATGTTTAAAAGTGTTTAAATAATTGATCTTTTAATTAATTTGAATTAAAGTCCTAAGATTTCTTAAGCTTTCCAGGTTGTTTTAATGTTGTTTTAATTTGTTTCTCGAATTAAAAATCCTTTTAATTTTTTAGCATGTTAACCCATGTTTATTATCAATATTAATTTGTTTAAAATATGATTCTACTAATTGAATTGATATTAGAGTCATCTATCAACATTTTGGTGTTGGCTGGTGTTAGAGGATGGCTTTATTTTGATGTTTGATGGTGCTAAATTTTCAACAGCCATTGCTACGAAATTTTTTCATGTATTTCCACCTTGAAAGCGTAATGCATAGATCATAACACTTTTGAAAATTAGGTTAAAATAGGTGTTAAAAACATTTCAATTTTGGGACCACATCTGGTGCATTAGATACACTTGATGTGCACGACACTTCATTTTCATTCTTGGTACCTTGGTGTGGCATCCATGATAGCAAGATGTTATGACAAATTTGCTGTATTTCAGAGGTTTAGTGGGAGGAAGATGATATAATTTGAGTTGGATTAGGATAGCTTGAATAGGAAGCATGGTGGGAAGTAATTCCTGGTGAGACTAAGAAACCTAATATGCCACTTTCTCCTACTTGGAGTAGGATTCATGCAACTTGGATTTTCTTGAAATTTTAAGTCTAATGTGATTAGATCAAGATAATCAAAAATTAAAAAAATGAAAAAAATATTTTCCAAATGCTAGCAAGAGGTTGGTTCAATCACCCCTTGAGAGGTTAAGTTCTATTAGGATTCCTAGTTATAATCAGACAACAAATTATCCAATTGCAATAATTTCTTAAATATATGCAAGATATGGATTGGATAATGAAGTAAAAATTGAATTAAAATTGAATTAAATTGTTTAATTGAAATACACATTGAATTTAAATGATTAATCCTAATTTAGTTAGGATTTGTTCTAATCTGATTAGAACAAATGTTAATCATGTAAGAAAATTGTTTTTTCAAATATATTAAATATGGATCAATTACTAAGACTTCTAAAAAAATTTGGAAAACAAGTTTCTTAAATGGTTTAGGAAATATTACATGTTAAATATTTTGTCCAAACTAGGACAAAGTTACCTAAAATTTAGATAATTGAGACAAAAAAACTTAAAAGTTTGGTGTTGTCCAATTTAATTTATAAAAATGTTGTTTCGAAAAACAAATTTCCTAAAATGGGTGGTTTGTCGAAATTAAGACAAAGTTATCTAAAAGTTAGATATTGCCCTAATTAAGACAAACAATCTAAAAGTTAGGTAATGTTCAATCTAAGATAATCTTCCTAAAAGTTAGGAATTTAATTAAATGTTTTAATTAAAGAACCAAAATTACTAAATAATTTGATAAATCATCTGGAGTTGTTTGATGAGGTTTATGCAAATGACATACAAGATCACCAAGTGATATTGGCTAGCTTATTAATTCATGCTTATATATGATCATGTTAGGATGAGGATGGTTATGGATTAGACCTAAGTATGACTAGGTTATGAATGGTTGAATTTTTCTTTTGGTATCTATTTTATAAATAGCGTTTATAAACCCTTCCTTTTCTTTTGATTTTGGGTTGTAAATTCTTCTCTCACCTAACTCACCTCGAATGTAATTTGAGCTTTCTTACAATGATATGTAATAGTTACATAGGACTTGTAGATTTAGATTTAGGTTAAAGATTAGAATTTTGTAAAGTCAACATGTAAAGAAGATGAAACCAAGAAGAAAAGACCAAGGAGATCACCATCAAGACTTGTGAAGACCTTGTATTATATCCCTAGGAATTTGACCAACTAGTTTCCCAATGGCTCAAGGAAACTAGATAAGTAGATAAAGTCCATAATCACCCTTGCAGATTGCGTGTGTTGGACTAATTTTATACATATATATATGTGATATATGATTAAATAAATGCTAAGCATGTTAATCAAACAAAGCAATGAGACCCAAGATAAATGTTAAATAATCCCTTATAAAATATTGGATCCATGCCTCAGCATGATTAGTCACCTTCCATTGTTCATAACAAGATACTTGAGTTCTAGCCGTGTGTTATTTATTGAGTCATTCAAGGTCCCTTCTACCGAAACTACTTAAGTTATGAATAATGGGTCTTACTCAACTATTATTATACGGCTCAGATGTGTTGCACTTGACCATATGACTCTATAGGTGATGGTTAGGCGAAGTGCATATGATGCATCCAAGTAAAAGGTTACTACCTAAAAAATCTAGGAATTGAATAAAGATGCAATCGATAAACTAAGTTAGCTATCCAATTATTTTTTGCATGATTTGTTTAGTCACTTAAGGTTGTGTCAAAGTGAAAGTGGTGCCTAACTCCTTAAGAAGATTGAAACATTGAACTTCTCAGATTATGATTGAGGGCTATAATCTCGATAAAATAATAAGGACAATCACTAAAATTGTAAAACCTTACTTCATGATTAAAATTGAATTTATTAACTACAAATGTTTTGGTTCATAATGGATATGAACACAACATGACCAATAGACTATTGCTAAGTAGCATACGTGATGCTAAAAAGCTTAATGGGCTACACTCCATTAATTAGGCCCATATTGAAGGGAATATCCAAGAATAGCCTACTAGGTTAGGGGTAACCTATCAAATTCATATTGATGAAGTTGATTAGGCCATATTATAATGATGGCTAGTATGATGACACTAATTTGAAAGGAGTAAGTGGCTATTTAAGCTCTAAAATCATTTAAAACCTTAAAGAATTATTCTATAAGGATAATCATAATGAGAAGTTCGACATCCTTAAAGAATAATTCTAAAACAAGATGTCAGAAGATAGCCTAATCAAACTTGATATGACAGGATGTATTTCAAGACCTGAACACTTTAGATGAATCATGATACTTAAATATGTATGACATACAGTAAGGCTCAAATGAAAAGAGTAGTGACAATGGACCATATGAAATGGCAACCTTGTTGATATTGATCAAAGCTTGCCTTCTTGATTAATGTTTCTAAAACATAATCTTCATTTATTTGTAAACATAAGATGTTTATTTTTGCATTTACATGTTGGATGAGGATGATTGTAGGCATTCAATTCAAGCTTAGATTTAGTCCTCATTGAATAAATCATCAAGCATAGAATTTATTTTATGTTATGGTCACATTATCCTTAAACATATAACTTGCAATAGTATTGAGAATATTAAATGGCCTATAACTTATAGGTTTCAAAACTAATCTTCGAATCCAATATCATTTAAATCTACATATGTAAGATTTAATGGGAGGCACTTATGATTCTTTAAATGTTAAAGATCATAATTTTACTTAGTGATAAATAGTCATGATGTTAAAATTGTGATTATTTGGAAAGTGTTCCAAACTAGAGTGGATTACATGTTTATACCCTAAAGTTCATAAACAAACTATTGGTTAGGCTCACAAAATGAGCTACATTTGGATCATTAGCTTACAAGCTAATAAAAGATTCCTAATAGTTTTTAAAGTAATAACTGAGCCATATGATTAGAATATGAGTCTTTTTCTAATCCAAATAGTTAATGACCTTGATAATGAGATTATCATTAATATAGCCAAAACATATTCTCACAATAGCACTAAAGCTTTGTACAAGTTCAGACACAATTGCTCATTGAAAAAGTTTAACATTGGATGTGCTAGTGATTGGCTTTGTGCAAATGGCAAATGTTAATACATATCATAGAGTCAATCGACTTGTATAAAGCATTTATATGTTAAAAAGTCTATCAATCACTTTGGTTAGTGATTCAAGGTTTTCCTTTATGGTAGTGATGTAATTAACAATAATGCAAACACTAATTGGATGAAGCCCGTGAAACACAATGGCCTTGCAAAGTTACTAATGAATTACACTGATGAGACCTTTATGCATTAAAGCTGTGTTTTTAAAAACTTTCCTAGTCATTGTATCGTCAAGATTAGTCACTAATAATGAACAAAGACTAGCATATGCTAAGCCTCCATCCATTTGATGTATACAACTTATTGCCACGTGCCCAACTTTTAAAACTTCGAATAAGCCAAAAGGCATAACGCACTCGACTTAAAATAAATGATGGTTGGCTATGGTCGATTCTTTGAGTTATCCCATGATCGGGACTTGGATTAGGCATAATAATGGGAACGAAAAGGAAGAAACCATCGGGCGAATCGCTCATCTAACTAGTCTCAGATGGCCATCATGAAGTGGCTATAAACTTGGAGTTGCCACCAATTAGTTCAGGCTAAGCAAGTTCAGATGCCTATTGAAAATGATATTACGAGTGATGAAACTTAGAACACTGATTTAAAGGTCTATGAAGTCTGAAGATTCGTTGGTTGGGCTTAGGAGTTGGTTAGCATAGGGAAGGACTAGCATTCCCCACGATGGTTGAAATCAGTACCTACTAACTATGTCTCACTTTGGTCTCGCTTAAATTGATTCCATTTGGTCTCTATTTAGATATAATTCTCTTTAATGCATGGAGTTTTGGAAAATGGATATCTGAGTTTTTTAAAGAAAATTAGATCACCTTTGCGCCTCGAAGATATGAGAAACATAGGGATTTTTGTGAAAATGATGCCCAGATTGGATTTTAAAAAATTAGATGTTTTGTATTAGGCACTGGAGAGATACCAACATGAAACATCGCCTTATAAATTTTGTTGGAAAACAAATTTTAAATATAGATACACAATAATCACTACAAAAGGAAACAAGTTAGTAAGGCAAAAAATATGAAATATAATAATATCATAAACAAGCAATCACAAAGAAAAGAATGTAAAAATGAGGGATAATCAAAATGTATCTCACAATTGCCTTCGATTATTGAAGAATAGCCGAGATGACAATTTTAGATACCGATCTGGGTTTGGTGCTGATTTGAAAAAGAAAGATAATTTTTATCAAACCTGTTTGAGGCATTTGGAAGAGAAAAAATTTTTTGGTGCTTTCGAGATAAAATAGGGTTGGAGTATCCCCTTAGAAAGGTAGGGTTAGAGTATCCCCTTTGAGTAGTGGAGTTAAAGTATCTCCACTAGCAAAAACCTTAATATGAAATCCTATTTTTATATTTTAATCTTGATTTGAGTCAAAAGGGGTTGATGTTGTGAGGGCATTTCAAGAAATCTAAATGTCTCAGTAAAAGGAGATTCAAAAATTATGTTAAAATCAAGGGACAACATCTTATCATCTTTGCTTTTGGATTTTTCGGGTGTATCCGAAGACTTTAGAGGGTAAATGAGGTACCGTTGGACAGGTAACTCAAAAGGTTTAATATAAAAGTATTCAAAAAATTCTAGAAAGTCACTATTTAGACGGAATTAATTTTCGAAGTTAGGTTTGTCTCAGCTTTGGTAGCATGCATAATTAAAAGGGCATCATAGATTTTGAAAAATCATTCTAAGCTTATCCAAGATTTTTAGATCATAGTTAATACCTTTCTAAAAAGGCAATTTCGTGAACCTTTTACTTAAAAATATTAAAAAATTTTGTAAAAATCATTTGATGGGCCGAAATGGCCTAAAGAATGTTGCACGTTGGTTTTAGGGGTTTTAAATAGCAAAGGTTTGAAAATCATAACACCCTCATTCGGAATGATCCAAGGGCAAGTAAAACACCGTTAGAAAGGTAATTCAATGCCCTTTAAAGGAAAAATATTAGAAAAATCAAAGGAAATATCTTTTTGTTCAAAAAATAATTTTTTAAGTTTGGACCATAGTGCTGCTAAAGCAAAAACAAGGTGGATTATTTGATATCATTTTTTCTTCAAGGATAGACTTGGGTCCAAGATGTCCAAACGTCCATGACAGAAAGTAACACGGGCTTCACAAGTTCATTCCATAATCATAGAGTAGTTTGGGATGATAAAGCAACTCGTAAACCATGTCACTAGAAGGAACACGAGATTTAAGATCAATAATTAATACTGAAAAGGATTTCCTTTTTTTGAAAGATTGAACTTATTTCACCATGAATCCAGAATTGAAATGTTGATTTGCCCCTAAGATTGGAGACCAATTTGATGAAAATATGAAGTCCATATTACTCTTCATCTATTGAACTTAACATGAACTTAACTTAGGGATGTTTCTAAAAATCAGTTTGTAAGAAACAAGCAAGCATTTTAATGGAGATATCATGAACAAAATATAGCACATACAAAGATAAACATGCAAACATGCAAAAATGAGACGTTGACATGGAAATGGGTGACATAGATGCAAGATGACAAATAGGGTGCATGGAGATGATATAAACGTGTTTATACAAAAGAGTGGATGTTGGAGTTGTCAAGTTAGCATTTTTATTTCATGAGCCCCCCTAAAACACAAGAAAAATATTTGAACATACCTAAGACATATTAAGGTGGCCATTTAAATATGAAATGGATATGTGAATATGGAAGGAACATGGCAAGAGATGCATGAGAAAAGGTTGTATAATGATGAAAATGAAGTATGGCGAGTTTATATATCTAACAACATCAAGGTGTCAAAAGGGTCATCAAGATCTTAGGACTACCACAACCAAGGTAAAAAAGATGCATGAGAGTATTAGAGGGTCATGGCAGATGAAGGGCTTACTAAAATGAAATGAATGATTAAAACAAAAAATATATGGAACAAGGCAAAAAATATAGCAGCAAAAGCTTAAAGTTTTTTCCTTTTATTAGACGGTAACTTTAAGCTCAGTTTCTTCCTTTTTTTTCGCTATTGTTTAAAAAAAGGGTGAAAGGAGAAAGCTTTCTAGTAATATGGTTGCTGATGGGGTGTTTTGAGGATGAGAGTATGTGAAAGGTTGAGTTTTTGAAAATATTTTGCTGGTGGTTTTAAGGAGCTATAGGAATGGGGGTTGGTTGAGGGTGAAAGGTAATTGAATAGTGTTTTGGTAAGTTGTCAGAGTTGGAGTTGATGGAGGGATGGATAAAAAGTTTTCTAGGATTGCTAGAGAGCTTTTTTGGTAACTGGGAGTTTTTTTTTATGGGAGAAAGTTTTTTTTTTTCAAATAGCTAAAAATCCCCTTTTAATTTAATGGTCAGCTAATGCCTTTAGGAGACAAGGTAAGGGCATTTTTTATTTTTCTCTTCTGGACCAGGGAACATCTCCAACTACCATGCTTAGCTGGTTTTCTTTTCGTTGGTTCTATCATGCTGAGCAAGAGAGCAAAAAGGCTACAAAAGCCTTCTAGTTGATGATATACCTGCCACCCTCTTACAACCGTATATCTTGTGAAAGTGACCTTTGTCATTTGTTGTTTGGGCTCTAAAATTTGTTTAAATCCAATCATAGGCCCAAAGCCAAGGTTTGTAATGTTTTATGACAATTTCTTGGTGCCAAAAACATGTTTGAATCAGATTTTTAAAGGTTGAAAAATGATCTAAGCAAGGAAAAATGCCTTACTATATCGATACTAAGAGTAAACATTGTTTCCAATCTCGACACTTAGAGGCCTATATCGGTACTCATGCTTTTCACCAAAAATTACAACTTTAGCTACTTGAGGCTTGTTTCGACATAAACATGCCAGGTATCGATACCACACCTTGGGTATCGATACCAAACCCTCTAGTATCGATACTATATGCAAAATTTTAAGTTTTTCGCATCATAAAGGCCTCATATCAATACTCATTTATCAATATAACTTGCTTATACCCATAGTTTCTCGAGTTACCTTAACTTATCATAAACAGTGAGAAATTGACCTGTGTATTCATTTGAATGACCTTGGTGAGACCATGAAAAATGGCTTTTGATACCTTGATTTTATATTTTTGTTAATACGGCCTAAAGGCATTTTAGACCTCCCCCAAAAATTTTTCACCTGGTGCCATGTCACCTAATAGTGCCTAGCAACACAACACCTGACAATCATCCTCTAGTTTTTATTTCTATTTTTTGATTTTTTTCATTTTTTAGCTAACTCCTAAGATACCAAAAATTAGCTCAAATAAAATAAGTGTCTATACAACTCTTTGATCTTAGAGAAATTGAAGTATAGATATACTCAAAGATAGCATATGGGTGCTTGTTTTTTATAAATAACTTCATTGAACATGGCCTGTAGGAGAACTCCATTAGGTATAAATACTCAAAGGTCTATGGAATACTTCTCATGTGCTGATCATGTATATTAGTCCTTAGACTTATGATACCAAGTCATCTTTTATGAGGAGTTTCATGCTTCATTTCTATTATGAATGTGTGCACAATAGATGGATGCTTATGGTAGGGTGATTTTGGGTATGGAATGAACCATACGAAGGTGGATGAATGATCCAGAGAGAATTCACCACTCCAAGTAACATTAGAGACATATCTCATTTGGTTTGTTGCTTTGGTTAACTTGATAAATTTGTTGGCTAATGCATAATGAATTTAAAGGAAATTGTTTCTCCAAATGCATGAGGTTAACCAAAAGCTGAAAGAATTAATGTGCATTAAAACATTTGTAGACACTACACCATACTCATGGTCTTTCTAGGATACCTGTTGAAAGGACTAAATACATTGGGAGGCTGATTACTGAAAAGTTTCCTAAGAGGTTATATTAACTCTTTTGCATACTAGGTGGCCATGATGCTTTGCTAAAGGCCAATCTTGCTTTAGAAATTTAAATACACTTGATTAGGTAATTATATTTATTGTCATTATGATGGAAGCCTAGTGGGTCACACATAATAAGATAATCTATTGGATTAAAACCAAGATTTAGTTATGTATGACTTAATTAATAAAAGGTATAATAGGAAGGACTTAATTAAATTAGTTCAATTAAGTAATATTAAAGAAATATTAGATTTATGAAATCTAACTAGAGATGTCTTAATCTGGTAGTAAAGATAAGAATGTATTATCAAGATCATGCCTAGTAGTAGGCATGTAAATATAGATATCTTAGTTGTTGGGGCTAAAAAATTATTTTTGAAAAAGGAAATAATTATTTGATGATTATTTAATAATAATTTCATAAAGTAAAATTGTTTTACTTAATTGAGAATTTTAATTAAGAATTAAATGTTCTTGCATGTAAATAGAGGTTAACCTAAAAGCCCTAAACATGAAGGCAAATGGGTTAAGTTTTGAAAAAAAAATCCTTAATTAGACTTAATATGTGTTGGGCGTTTCATTAGTGGGCACTATTGGAGTTGGATTAGGTCAAGATATTAATTAGTTAATATTTGGCCTAATCAGGCGAAGAACAAGTGGCGCAACCTTCTAGTATGTTAGTAATGGGATTAGTTGACCCATTAGTTATGCCTACCTATTAATATACATTATTAGGTTGAATTGGCTGAACTAGGGTTTCTAACCTCTAAGCACCAATCTTTAGACCTCCCTAAGGAGAGTAACACAACCCCTCAGCTTTTCTAAGCAAGTTGGTGTAATCTTCAATTTTTGAATGATCTAGAATCGATTTTGACCATAATGAAAATAGAAAATAAATTTTCTATCCTAAAAGAATTAACCAGGATCATAAACTGAGATTTTGGACTAATTAATTGGAATCTATGCAAAATAGTTACTTTCTTACGGTGTTATTTTCTTCTTCCTCTTAAGCCAATAGGTTAGGAATTGTTCCAAAATAACTTTATATCTAAAATTGTTAGCTATATATTTTTTGGTTAAGGCTTTAATAGCCTTATAGCCTTCTAGCTAGCACTAGAGAACCACCAAACCTCATGAAGACTCTAATAAGCATTTATGTGGATCAACATTAAAGGTAGAACACTTGGACTACTTGTGACCTTAAAAAGAGGTTGACGTAATCAAGCCATGGTGCATTTGTGCAAGGATCGACACATTTAAAGTTACAAGTCTCTAAGCAAGTATGATTTCTATCAAATCTATGTTTTAAATTGCAATCAAATCACATGCACATCTCTTCTTAAGATGTTAAGAAAATTTAGGTATTCCTTTTTTTACTTTCTACTGTGTTTATTTAATTTTAATGAAACTTTTATGTTTATATCAATAAACATGAGCTCTGAATTTCCTTTCACTATGTACAACTCCAATCCCTTCCTAACTCCCAGCGTGTGCAGGTTAGATGTTAGGAGGGTAGTGCTTGTTGTAGCAAAACCTAGGTATCTCATGTTATTAGAAACCAAAGCACATTTATTTTGTCTCATTAATTAACCTAAATTTCCTTCCCTCTCTCGCAATTCTTTTCACAAGACATTTTTGTTACTACAAAAGTTTAATTTTATGACATATAAAAGAGTGATGATTGCAGATGTGAGAATTTGAATCTCAATTTTGTTAGATATTATCTCATAAAGATAATTGCATAAATTAATTAAATTACACTCTAAATTCTTTTATGAAACATGTTCTAACGTATTCCTACTTCATTACTAGTATTTTGTTTAAGCTAAAATGCAATTTGGCAATGCTTGCTTTTCTTGCTTTAAATTATATACATGTGAGACATTCTAGACATGTAAAAATCTTGTTTTTGGCTCCATCCTAGATTTGTACTATGATAATGTGATTAATTAATTCGATTACATAGGAGTTACTTCATCATGGAAATTCCAAAAAAAGAAATGGATCATAAATTATTTAAAAGAGTGTGAAATCAAGAAAAGTAATTCCAAATAAAAATAACAATTATTACTTTTTTACCTTTGCTTTTACTTTTTATTTGAGCTTTGTTGTTTTGTGCTAAATGGGGAGAATTCGGTTCCTTACAAAGAGAGCTGTCCCCCCAACCTAAATATATTATATCTACAAATAATACATATTATACATAAATTATATATTTTAAATACTATTTAAAAAATAAAAAATTAAAAATACATTAAATTAAACCTCAAATTTATAAAATCAAAAAATTATATTAAATTTTAAATTATAAGACAATCTTTAATTATATTAAATCCCAAACTACTATTTTAAAAATAATAAAAATAAAAATATTTTTATATAAAATCGTGAAATAAAATATAAAAATATTTTATATCAAATCTCGAAAACTAGTTAAAAATAACTAAAATTAAAAAATAATTAATATTAATTCCCAAATTATTTTTTAAAAAATAAAAATAATGTATATTATATATATTATGGGGGGGGATTGGTTCCCTTGGTAAGGGAACCGACCCACACATGTTATATATAAATTATATATAATATAATATATAAAATCTTAAATATATATAATATAATATGTACAAAATCTTAAATTACTATTTAAAATTAATAAAAATAAAAAATATTTTATACTAAATTTTGAGTTACTATTTAAAAAATAATAATAATTAATAAATATTTTATATTAAATCTTGAATTATTATTCTAAAAAATTACAAAAATAAAAGATTATATTAAAATCTCAAATTACTATATAGAAACTAATAAAAATAAAAATATTTTATATTAAAATTTGAATTACTATTAAAAATAATAAAATTAAAAGATAATTTATATTAAATCCTAAGTTTTTTAAAAATATTAAAAATGATATACATTATATAAAATATGTGGAGGGGTAGGTTCCTTTATCAAGGACACCGAGCCCCTGCTTATTATATATAAATTATATATAATATATTTTTATAATATCGATGTATTATAATATATATAATATATTATATATTATGTAATAAAAATAAAAAATATAATCATAACTAAATGTACAGTTGATTATAACTGAAGTACAGGTGATTATCATTGAATGTACAGATGCTCATAATTGAATATATAGATGATCAAAACTGATAAATTTAATTATAATATATATTGATATATCTTCTAAGATGTAGAATATGAATTCCTATACGAGGGAAACTGATTTGTAATATATATTACATAGAAATTATATATATTGAAAATACTATTTAAAATTAATAAAAGATTAAAATATTTTATATTAAATCTCAAATTATTATTTAAAAATAATAAAAATATAAAAATATAATCATAAATAAATGTACTGTTTTCCTTGTTATGCACATTAATTGGATATTAGATATAATAATCATGTAAGATATACATTCGAGCATATCCATTATCCATGGGTTTATCTTTTTATCCTTTTTAGATCCTTCCAAAAGTATTGGCTGCAAAAAGAAGCAAAAGATAATTAGAAAGTTATGGAGTTTGTATTATCCTTTTTGGATCCTTTAGATGCTAGGTTTTTCAGAACGAGTTTATATTTAATTTTTTTATTATATAAGTTTATAAGTAAATCATAGATATTATTTCATTAATAAATAAATGTAAATTTTGAAAATAAATCAAAATATTTACTACGAATAAATAAATATGAATTTTTTAAAAATATTAAAAATAAAAATAAATTTACTCATTAATAATGGTGTATGTTTTAATTGGTTAATTTTCTTTGGATAGCACAAACTAAGTGGGGCACTTTCTGTAGATTCGGGCTATCTACAAATGATAATATCGACATCCCTTCAATCAACAACAAAGAAAATAAAGCCAATCTTAAAAAGTGTTTTGTGCATCAAGTTGGTGGAAGCCATTACAAACAAAACAATGACAAAACACCATTGTTAAGGAGACAGTTGTTTATTAGTCAACCGGGTTCTTGAATGTTTGATTGGACAATTCTTTCACCAACCTTCAACCCTCCCGAGATGAGAGCTAGAGATTGATAATAAAAAATTTTTCTTAAGAAAAAAAGATGAGAGCTAGAGATTGATAATAATTTTTTTTTTTTTTAAGATGAGAGCTAGAGAGGTAGGCACTGTTTTTAAATGCGATTTTAGTGTATTTATGTTATTTTTTATTAAAATTTTATTTAATATTATATATATAAATTTTGATATATTAATAATTTATATTATATAATTTTAATATATTTAAGTATTTATGATATATTTATATTATTTTATATATCAATTTTAATTCTTTTTTAAATCATATTTTTATATATTTATGATTGCCTTACATTTAAAATTATAAAGTTCACTTCCTGTCTCACAAAAGCATGGCCATGTGGTCCCGAAGATGCCAACATGCGCGGGTCCTACCGTGTGTGCACCAATTGGAATTTGCATGCTACCTCACATGTTTGACCCTCCATCAGGTGAGAAAATCTTGCGCTTATGACTTCGTC